>JAAWXA010000004.1:39296478-39345644 GCA_038090715.1 Florisuga fusca | reverse complement strand
GGGGGAGTTGTGATGGGAGTAGTAGGAGTTCACCTATTGAGTTAATCCATCCTGCCACATTCCACTTTCAATATAAAAGTTTGCCAGGCTTTTTCTGTAGGTGGCTGGCATTTCCCAGCTCCAGGGCCTGGAATGGCTGCTGACTGTGGGCAGGGATGGACGCTGTGTGTCAGGACAATGTATTGCTTCCTTACTGGCTGACTGTCACCCCGTAACTACTGCTGCTTAAATGGAGTAGTGCATTCATTAATTATCCTCACTTGGCAGAGGGATGACACCTCTGTACAGTCCAAAGGCTTTTTCATTCAGCATTGAGCCAGTCTGTAGCCCAACTCTAGTGCCTGTCTTAGCTGTCTAGCTCCCAGCAGCATTCTTTACTGTAATTGGAGCCCTCTTGTGGTAGGTCATCCCCATTCGTCTCGGCCCTGCAACATGGTGGCTTACCTTTAGGATTAAGAAGAAGGGGAGAAAAAAATTCAGTAAAACCTTTTCTTCCTGTCCCTCAGGTCTCTTACCCTGTGTATTCCGCACTGCAGTCCTCACTGTTCGTTGTACAGCACTGCTTATTGTGTTGACCCTTTGGCTCTCTGAAAGGGGATGGCAGCAGCAGCAGCAAAGTGTTCAAGATGACTGACAACATAATTTCGTGTGAACAAATACAAACCCCCACCTAAGCCACAGAAGCTGTTGGGTGGTCTTGGTACAACAGAGTTGCTGAAATTCCAGCTGGGAGGACCCTCCCTGTTCCTGCAACGGGACAGAAGAGTTTTCATCAGCACCGACACACCACTTCAACAGTTTGGGATCCGCTGGCTTCAACACCGTCTTGATGAAAATCAGGGAGCCTGCAGAGCCCTAGCAGGTAGCCCACACCCACCTATTCCATTAGTAATGCAGAGCTGACCTTTGGGAGACCCCAAACCCTGACACACAATCTCAAATCCAGCTGTGCCTCCGTGCTGCAACCGGGAGCAGCTAAAACTTCCTTTATATTCAGCCTCGCGCAGGTATCTGCCAGTATTGGGTTTTGTGTTGGAGGACTTTGGACTTGACCTTTACAGATCCACGTTCCTTCTCCCCTGAAGAGGCAGTAGCGTGCGTATTTTTCATGAAAAAGCACCTTGAGGTGGGACTGTATGCCTGATGGTTATTTTCAGTGCTATGAGACTTCTTAGGCAATGATACATACTGACAGCACACCTAGCAGCTAACTGATACTGCTTATCCACAGCAGTGGCAGAATTTCTCATAACCTTTCTCTCCTGAAAGGATGGCTGTGCCAACCCAGGCACCCAGATACAGCTCCTCCATTGAATTACTCGAGAGGTCCAGGAGCACACCTGCACAGCACAGCCCACTGCTGCTGCTGGCACACACATGCACAAGCATCCTTATGCATTCCTTCCTACCCGTGCTTCTAAAGCCCCATTTCAACTTCTGTAACAGTCAGTGGTTATCTCACCCGTACCTACTGTAACCAAATGTTACTCAGGGCCTTGCTTCATGAACATAGGTCTGCTTTTGTTTGTACATCTGCCTAGGAATGCTTGCCCAGGGTAGGGTCTCTTGGGAGCACCTCACAGCAACATAGGGATGTCCTTTGTGTTGAATGCTGCTGCTTTCTGCCAGTCTCTCTCTACCCAGCCAGGACTTGAAACTTCTTACAGGATGCTAATATTGGATAGGACTCATCTGATCTGGGTGACATTCTTGCCTACTGTGTAGGAGAAAGTGGTTTCTCATTTTGAGGGGGAAAGAGAAAAAATCTCCAAGCCCCAGCAACCTTCTTAAGCAACTCTGCATACTAAACTAACTCACCCCTGCCCTGAGTTTGACAGGTTTGTTTTTCCCATTTGCTCTGTCCCATTGCAGACTTTACCCATTCCCTTACTGCTCTATCCACGCGTGTTGCTAGCAGGGCAGACCAAGGTCTGACAGCCCCATGCCATCCTCTTTGTGAGATCTTTTGTTGCTTGAGCAGTTTATCTCGCTAGGACACAGTAAAGAAATATTTCATCCATTTCACTTTTTTCTATCAGGTACATATTGAGAGAAAAATTGCTGGAGGAAATATGAAGACTAAAAGCAGTTTATAGAGGATTGAGCTATGAGAGGCTAAGGGATCAAGTAGCTAGCAAAAAAAGATACTGTTCCCTTTCTATTCCTGCAGAGTCATACTGCCCCATCAGCTTTTTTACTACTTTCCCATTGTATGAAGTGAAATGGGAACTTGAGGAGCCTTACAGAGGGCTTTTTGACAGAGAAAGTAAGGTAAGGTGGGTGAGAAGCAAATACTCTTTACACTTGTGCATTCCGGTTGCAAGCAGAATGTAGATGACATGGAAAGCAGTGTTTCCAAAAGGCAGCCTTACCTTATTGCAGGACTTCAGGTATGGGCAATGGTGTCTCACTTTCCAGGTTTCCTTTTCTTTCAGTCTATGCTTGTTCTTTCCAGCACAAACTTCTAGCTTCTTGCAGGCCAAACACCCTCTTTTCATATTTATTTGCTCATTTTCAACATTGTGCTGCCTTCCCATAATGATGATGCATTTCCACCTTGCCAAACACACCAAGGGAGTGACAGATTTATTGACACAATGTTTTCCCTCTGACTATCCCATGCTCTTCTGCTCCTGACAGATGACTGCACAACCTTCTGGAAAAGGTTGTGTCTTTTGCACTTTGCCAAACCTGTCTACATTAACAGAGATTTCTGTGACACTTGAAGCAACCACTTATATAGGAAACAAAAAGTTTCACTGACAAATAAGTCTGGCATCATTTTTTTTTTCTTTGTGGGAAGGTTATTTGGTTTATTTTTTCCTTACGCACTTATACAATGACTCATGTTTTCTATTGCCTTATGGTGTACTCAGTGAATTGCACAAAAATGGTTTCCATGAGACCTTTTCAGCTTAATATCTGGGTCTTTGTACCAGGTGAGCTGCTCTGTTTATCACAGGTATTTTGTACATAACATGTTTTTCCCAGGGTTCCTCCTTTAATTGTATTAAAAAATAAATTGAATTTAAAAATAAAATTGAAAACTTTAATAAATTCCATTTATTAAAAAATAAATGGAAACTTCCTTTCCTCAGTATTAAACAATGTCTGCTCCGAGTGCTGGGAACTGTCAGAGCCTTTCAGTTACTCAAATGAGCCCCAACCACCATGTGTAGCATCAAGGTAGGTGATGCACCTGCTTGACAAAGCTGTAAAAGGTACAGCCAGCTTCAACACAGCTGTTTGCTGTGCCCAGCAGCAGTGACAAAATGGCTCTCAGCTTGTCACTTCCACATCTTTTTTTGTTTGTCAGGGATTAACTGAGCAGTGTAACTAACAGTGCTCAGCACCCAGTTTGCAGCAGGTTTTCCTTCTCCCTCCCAAACTGGGAGGTTCTCTGCAAAAGCCAAATCCAGTGTAAGACATTCTCACTGTATCCCTGCTACTTGTGTTACCTACTCTCAAACTGCAGTGCTGTGCTTTTGGTAAGGAAGGGACTTGGGTGGGCAGGTATGAAGAATACCTTACATTTCCATTTAAAAATAAGCTTTGAACCAACATGTCACTCCCCTCTTGGGCAGTGAATTTGAAATACAAGAAAGGAGGAAATGCAGGGAACTAAATTCAGTGGGAAGCAGAGCAAAAAATGGCTGCTAATCTTACATTCAGAGAGAAGTCTGCTTGTCCTTGCTAATGTGCAGCGCAAGGGTATCTAGCAGCCCTTCCCACATTACATGGAGGGAAAATCCACACAACTGCTACACCTTGGCTCTGCCTACCCTCCCAGTGAAGAATGTCCTCGCATCAGTGGTCAGACACAAGAAAATTAATATTCTTCAGACATCATATCAAATACCACTAAACTGGAATAGAAAAAGACTGAGCAATGACAGCTAGATGTCATCAGAACTGCTGTGCAGGTAAGTGCAGGATATTGGGTGGGGTTGTAACAACAACAAAAAAAGAAGCAGAAGGAAAATAACAAACAAACAAACAAAAAAAGCAGAAAAAAGAAGAAGATGAAACATAGCTGTGTAACCACAATGGCAAAAACGTGACTCAGAAAGGCCTACTACTTTGTTTTATGAGGGGGCAAAGGACAATAACACAACTGTCAGAATGCATGGAGAGCTTGTAACAGGAAAGGGAACAGCCATGCATACCTCTGCTTATTCAGATCCTTCACTTACCCAGAAAAGGAGTATCAAAGCTGGTTGATGACAACCCCAAAACATGCATATTTCTTTAATGGAAAAATTAACTACAATGTAATGTTTAAAAAATAAAATGCTTATTTCAGAAAAAAATAGAACCTTCTTGGGAGGAAGCTGTGCCAAGAATCTGCTCTGAATGGGTGGAATACACTCTGAGGAATCGACAGTTTGTATTTCAACCAGCAGTCATCAGCTCTAACAGAGAAAAGCATTCATCCAAAATGGACTGACTTACCAGTTCTTGTGGGAAGGAGTCCCAAACCCCCTGCAAACCCCCTGCCTGGATGTAATTCCCTTTAGTAGGAAAAGAAACTTTAACAAAGGCACCTAGGATTCTGATCTGCTTTGAGGGAAATGGTAATGGGCCACCTGGTCCTCTTGGGTAGCAACCATTATTAAAATAGTTTCAGCCCAACACACAGATAACAGCTATGACTTCACTGTTGACCTCAGTAACAAAAGAATAAACAGAGCTGACGCTCCCCTGGGTCTCTGTTACTGCACAAGAACAGGAATGTCTGACACCACCACCAGACTTTATTGCTCACTGTTGCAATCTTAGAGCTCTTCTCATGAGATACCACTCAAGTATGTTTCTCTAATGCAAACTATACCAACACCAAGTGCTTACAGACACACTGACCACTGCTAGATGGCTTTATTGAGTACCCTGAACCACAATTCCCCCAAAGGCAGTCGATGAATTTCCAACCTTCAGATTACAAATTAGAGGCCTTTGTATTGTTGGTAAAACTGTCCACAGTGCCCATTCTTCTGCCATCACCACCAGAAACAAGGCATCCTTTCTGTTACCTCCTCAGCCACACTTCTGTTGAGGAACAAAACCCATGTCCTTTTCAGGATATTTCTGTATCACTCCCAGCTCCTCCACCCTTCCTCAACACTGACTGCACCTTAAGTACTTGCTGGAATCACGTTTGCTTTTCTGCAAAAAGCCTGAAGTAATCAGTGTCAGCAACAGAGCCTCAGTCCCAGCCAGGCCTAGCCAAGCTGTGGGAGGGGGATGGTGAGGAGAACCACTTGCTCTGGAGCTGCCTTCATGGTGCTTCAACAGCAAGTTCTCCAGGCACTGTCTGCAGAGCAGCTTTTACCAGAGCACAATTAGCTTTTGGAGTCACAGTACCTTTAGCCTCCAAACTATTCATAGGTTCCTGTACCTTGAATATTTCTACGTCCCTGGTGTTCTCAACATTTTCAGCAGTGAAATGGGTTCTAGACAAGGCTCTGAGGCTGCCCTCACCCCTTGTGATGACACTTCCTAGTCTGCAAAGTCTGCATTTCCACCTTCTTAGGCGGAACAGGTTTGTCAGGTCTTGTGCAGTGGTATGCATCCATGAACAATATTTTCAGCAAAATGCTTTTTCAAAAGTGCACAGGATATAACTGCATTCACAGAATACTTCCATGATCTCTTGACTGAAGACTTTTACCACTAGAATCAAAATACTTTGTAGCTGCTCACAAAAGAGATCTGGAGGAGATTCAGTGGCTCCTGGATTCTCTTGCTGCCTCTGTCTCTGTTCCTCCCTGGGTGTTGCTTCCCATTTGGCCTAAGACTTCGGTCACACTAAGCCTGGATTTCCTAAGGAGGGAAAAGAGAGTGCAAAGTGATTTAATGCTTGTATTCTCCTGACAAAAGCATCACTGCAGAATCCCCACCCTGGAAATGTTTCTTCTAGAACTGGCACAGCTTGTGAGGTTTAGTAAGTCATGCAACCAATGTCATAACCTTTTCTCCCCAAAGCCTCCGACTGCCCTTCTTCTTTTCTCTCTTTAACAGGATGGAAAGCGGGCAGCAATGAGGGTAAAGCCAGAGGTCTGACCTCTCCCACTTTTGGTAAATGCTAATGTGCTTCTCCTGCTTGCCTTCTCAGCCACTGCAAAAACGAAGAATGGACACAGAGCTCCTGGGCAGGGCATGAATTCTGAACTAAGTACCTTGGTACATCTAGCACTGGGAAGACTAAATCAGCAGTTCTTAGAGTGGTATGTGAAACACATCAAAACCAGAACAGAGATTTAGAAAACCTCATGTGTCATGGTTTCTTTAGATGTTTGAACCACCTCAAGATGCTTCTAGTCAAAGACTCAAACAGGCAAGAGCTGTTCCTTACCACTCTGCTAACTTCTGTTCATACAGCTCCCTGCGCTCACGATTTCTTCTCTCCTGCAAGGTCTCACCAGCAAGCTTCTGCATTATTATTAAGAGGCCTCCCGCAGGGATTCTAGAGGAGGAAGCAGAAAAGTCACAAGTCACCCAGGGGACACTCAACGTTAATAATAACTGGCATCACCAAAAGGAGCATGTGGGGGCCAGCCACCAGATCAGTGGAGCATAACATTCCCCAGTACTTCAGGCCACACCACAGACTAAGGTACTCCCACTCTGCTGTCAGACACCTAGCCCAGACTGTCTTCAGCTCTGACTCACTGTAGCCACTTCTATAACACACATAGGGCAGTAAGATGGAAGGATTTAAGGTGACCAAACCACACCAAGAGATCACCTAACCCATAATTTGGACAGCCACAACCCTGCTCATCTTCCAGCCACCTCAGGAGATACTTTTGTTTTCACTGGTAAGGCTCCCTAGGCTGCTTCCAGGCATGCTCACAGCTGACCCCATCCCAATGGTGCTAAGTAGCAATACAAAGCTCATTCTTTTGCTGAGGCAGAATCCCCAAATTCACTTGTGAGGATTTCCACAAGTCAGAACTTTCAGAAGAAATCCCAGTGCTGCTTGAAAAGTCAGACTTCTGAGTTAAGAGGTCACTGTTCTGATGGATAGAGCCCTGAAGAGAGAAGCATGGGTTCCTCCATGCCCCAGGGAGCATTAAGAGATACATGACTAAAGATACACCTGAAGAGATGTGCCATCTTACAGCCTTGGGTTGTGCAGCCCAATTACGTAGCTTCTTCCTCAACATTTCCTAACAGTTATTGCTCCATCTTTTGGCTTTGCTGGAGCCTATTTTGTGAAAAAAACAACACAGGTATTTAAAACAGTCATCCAGCACTTCTGCACAGAACCACTGGGCTCGTTAGTGACCACACCAAGGAAGGGGGAGACATGTTTATAACACATCCTCATAAGTTCCTATTCAACAGTAATTAGTGTCTCCCCTAATAAGCAAAGAGCAGCACATAAGATGCTCTATTGAGAGCACTGAATTCTCATCACTGAGGAAGCAGCGAAACACAAATCAATAGAAAAAAAAAAGGGGGGGGAGGGAAACAAACAAAAAACAGTTTAAAGGTTGGAAGAAAAATCATCATGAGGTCCCAAGAGAGATACAGAAAATCCCTCAAGACAGGAGAAGGGAAGCTTCTGTAGCTTTACCTGATTCCAGGTCTGGTGTGTGTGGCCACTGTCTAACAAACACTCTTTACAGAGTAGCTGTGTCTGGGTCACTCACTGGCAGCAGTCGTAACTCACCCAAATGCTGTTCCGAACATGAAGCCTCCCACCAGTCCATGCAGGCCCAAGTTCATTCTGAAAAGGGCTCCTGTGAAGGCTAAAAAAACCCCACAAACCCAGTGAAACCACAGACAGCCCCCTACCAGCTCTCACATAGAGATGGAGGGAGCTGCTGTGCTGCCTTTCTCCTGTGAGCTGACATCTACTTTTTAACAGAGCAGAAACCAAGTGCTGTGTCCAACGGGAGGGACTCTGACCATTCAGTGACCCCAGCCTGAGAGGCAGGCACTTCCACAGACAGAGATAAGTGACTGTTGTGATACCTTCCCACATCTTTACCCACATGGACTCTGCACCAAAACATTGCACAAAGGCCTTCTGCTTCAGAAAAACTCATCAAGAAATACCAAGAAGTAGAAGTATCTATGAAAGTAAAACATAGCTCTCTTCAGGCTGGAACATGATCCTCTCCCCCTCTGTTGGTTTGTTGTTTGGGTTGTTTTGTTTTTTTTCTGTTCAACAGCAGCTAATAATAGTAGCTGCCATGTAAGGCAGAGAAGATCAGTAAAACATGTATCCAACTGTTAGGGCAGTAAAGCCTGTAAAACTGAACAAGCAGATCACGTACCCAGAGCCCTGTTGCCAAAAGCAGACATGCAAAACTTAGCCTGAAAAGGGCAGTTCATAAACAGCACGCTCAACTGTTACCAAGAGTGGAAATGAATTACTTCCTTGCTCAATAGGTGGTTATGAGAGCAGGTTATGCACCAAGTCTCACCTTTACCCTACACAAGTACTTTTTTGCCCAGAAAACTCCAGCAATTATCTTGAAGATGAACTGATGACCACAAAACCCCCCAATGGGTTCAGAAGTGCATCAGTACCTCTCTGTTACAAAAAAAAGCCCCGCAGCAGTTAAACAGCAAGGCGAAACCACAACAGCCATTGGTAAAACAGGAAAGAAAACCTAGGAGCACAGGAGCTGGAGACCCCCTCGGATCTGAGAGACATGGATTTCTGCTTATGCTTTTTTGTTTGTGCCCCTTGCTCGTATGGAGAAAAGCACACAGGGTTATAGAACTCTTACCTCCTGCTGCAGCAAAATTACTGATGGTGGTTTCATTGCGGTACACCGACAGAGCAGTGCTCACCGTGCTGCAAGGACAAGGCACAGAAGAAGTCAGCAGTTGCACACGGAAAAAGACAGAGAGCAAAACAGCCTGAAGTAAAGCTGGATTTCATTAAGCCAACCCTCAGGATGCCTCTAACTGCCTTGCTGCCCATCTGTCCAGAAGACACACGTGCTGGCTGCATATGCCTTTATTGCTGTGACTTTACTGCAGGCAGATGCACAGCCAGAGAACACCAGGATTCCCAACATGGAGCTGGGATATTCTTGTTATGTATTTTTAATCAGAAATATTTTTTCCATCGTATATTCAGGGATAAAAGGAACAGATCAATGAAAGGGTCCTGTCAGGCAGTCAGTCCTGCTGTAGTATCTTTACCCCCAGAAGCTGAATCCCTGTGTAGATATTGTTGGTGAGATTTAGACATTCCCCACACTCAAGCTAAGTCACACTCATGATGTCAGCAGTGTCACCTACTCTTGTGGCATGAGATGTCCTACTAGAGTAGCTACCCCATCTCCTCCAAAAACAACAGTTAAGCCCCAAAACACTCTCTGCTCTCTGTCCAGTAGCCTCTGCAGCACTTCAGCAATTTTTTACATCACATCTACAGGTCAAGAGCAATCTTTCTCTCCTTCCCAATGCTGTAACCTCATCCTAGCCTTTGTACAAGGTAGAACTAAACAATTTTATTTTAAACAGTGAAACTCAAAAATTGCACAACCACAGGGCAAAAGCTTCAACTTGGACTTCCCAGGAACAACGAATGCTGAGTGGCAAGTATCTTCTACCAAAGCCTTTAAGAAAGGGTAGTGGGAAAGGGCGATGATCAGATGGTGGGGGACATCTGGTGGAAGAGGATGAGGTTACATGTCGAGCTGAGGAAAATCTAAAGAAATCAGAAGCTCCAGGAGAGAAAGCAGCCAGTACACTAACTAAAGAGAAGGAGAGCTACTAAACCAAAGGGAGACAAAGAAACCAAGAGAGATTGAGGAAGAAATTCAAAAAGGCACAAAAAAATGAGGGAGACAGAAATATGATACTAGTCAATACTGCTGGGATCTTAAAAGCAAAAAGGGAAATTAAGCAGGACATACCTACAGATTTAGTCGATGCAAGTTTAGGACTAGACATCAATTTACCATTCTGAATGTCAGGGAAGGAGATACTCCTGGTTTAAAAACTTGGAAGAGCGTGCTTAATTTGTCAGAAATTTATTGTCAGAAATGCACTGACACATCTAAGGGAGAATATCAGGGAAGCAGAACACTATCTCTGTGTTGGCTGTTTGTGTAGGAAAAATTTGAAGGCCTAAAGAGGTAGATACAACTCACAGGTCTGACGTTCAGTGACTGCCTAACAACATGATGATCACCTGCAAGCACTTAAGGGTAAGAACAAAGAATTGTGAGTAATGCTAGTGTATACATAACAAAAAGGAGAAAAATCAGCGTGGGATAGAAAGCTTTTCCAGAAACAGTCAACACATTGAAACACTCTCCAAGAGAAAAACTCAGAGATGACACAAAAACCACAAAGAAGCCATCAAGTACATGGAAGAACTGCATCCAAGTTAGTAACTGCATGGATTAGATGTAAGCAACAGGGCTTTTCCAGTTTAATTTTGTGTTGGTTCGTCAGGACATCTGAATTTTGGGATAATTATAGAAGTTTGAATCCTCTTCATACCCACGCCCCATCAGTCAGACTCCTTGTTAACGCAGCACTTTGCGCCTCAACCAACCACCAGAATTCTCTCAAGGAGCTGCAAGCACTGCTGGCACAATGGGCTCCTTGCCACTAAGCACCAAAGCATAAGCCAGCTCCTCTCCCACTACCACAGGGAAACACTTACTTGAATATTGTCACAAAAGTGGCAACTCTCCAGCTCCATCGCCAGCCGTAGCGGATGAAGCTCCTGAGACCGGCCCGATGCGCAGCTTGCTGGAGGGGAGAGAGAAGATGGGGTACAGATCACAGCCCTGCTCCACCTCACCAGCACCGCCAGCCCGCCCTCAGGACTGCTGTCACTTGGGAATGATACCCTGACCCTCAGGGATGGAGCTGGCCTACTTCAGAGGAAAAGCTGCTCACATTCACCCACTCCAGCCACCAACAGGAAAATCAAGAATTAATTTCAGTTTGTAACGCCAACCGGCATTTCTAATCCTGGTGCTGAAACACATCTAAAGGGACAGGGAGAGCTCTCTGGGGGCAGGAGCAGCAGAGGAGAGGAAACCTGTTCTTCATTATTACGAGTTCATAGGTATTAAGAAATAAGAAACCATTAATAAATAATACCCATAAAAAGTAAATAGCCACCACCTACTTTAAATGTTAGACCATCAAACGCTGCAGCTTAGCACTGGCAGTTAAAAGCTTGGCAATAAGTGGCTTTTGAAAACATGTGATAAACAAAAGCTTCATGAAAATTGAAAAATATTCCAGTTAACACGATGACAGAAAATAAATTCTCCCTCCTAATGGCTGTGGTGTAAATGCTAAGCCCAGGTGCAGATACACAGGAGAGTCAGCAGAAGGAGAGAGTGAAACCAGGCACTGGTAGTTTTTGGTATATTATCTCAGGAGCCAAATCCAAATAGTGAAAAATGTAAAATTGGGTAGGATTTTATAGGGTTTTTTTTCCTAATAATACAGGTAACCAAAATTTTAACTGAAGAAAGAACCTTCCAAGAGGTCAAATAAATCTATAAAATGTCACAAATGTTCTTTGCTGTGAGGTGTAGTGATAAGCCAGAAGAATTTTAAATGGCCTGAAAATAACTCGCATTCATAAAAGAACACCACCAGTTTAACACTATGAAGCCTCTTCCCAAAATACTAACATTTCAAAGCCAAAACTTTTCCAGACATATTAATTAGCCACTTAAGAGAATAGTAAACACGGTTACCAAGTTTTTCTGTTACTAAGGTCAATGCCTTTTAAGTTAACAGCTCGGTATTTGGGTAACACGGAGCAGCTCACTCACAAAACAGCTTTACAGCAAACACCTGGCTGGTTCTGCCACAAACACTATCACAATCAGGGCAGCACTTGGAGCTGCGTGTTACCCACCCTCCTCACAGGAGCCTCCCCGCTCTCCCACGGCCTCCTCTGCCACCGCCACATCCTGCAACTCCAAGGGCAACTTTTTCCTCAGCCGGAGACTTCCCGGCAGGCCCGCCGAGGCTCTGGGGACCTGCCCCGGGAAGGCCTCGGCCCCGACCCAGCGCTTCCCCCTCGGGAACCCCGATCTCTACCCCCGTGTGACATCGTCGCTCTCTCCCCGGACCCCTGCAGGGGCGTGGGGGGGGGTTCGTACCACCGCATCGGCGCGGTTCTGGAAGAGCTCCCCGTGGCTCCTCTCGATGAAAGACTTGCGGGCCTGGCGGAAGGCGGGCAGCCCCCCGTACAGCCAGCCCGCCAGCCCCCCGGTGAACGCCGATTTGACGATGTTCATCGTTTCCTCCGGGTACTGCTGCCGCTCGCTGCAAGGGAAGGAAGAGCTGCACTGGGCCGCGGCACGCCGCCCCGGGTGCCCGCAGGAGACGGCGTAGCCGGCGGCAACCCAAACCCTAGCTTCCCCCGGGTCGGCCCGGCCCAGACCGGCCCAGCCCGGTCCGGTCCTCACTCGCGCTGCCAGAGCTCCCTGAGCCGCTCCCAGCCCGTCTGCGGCGGCGGCGCGGGGCGACCGAACTGCGGGGCAGTGTCGAGCCGCTCCGCCATGGCTCTTCCCGGCGGCGGCGCTGAGCGAGCGCGGCAGCGCCCTCTGCCTCCCGGCGGGGTACGGCACCGGCACCAGTACCGGCACCGGCACCAGTACCGGCACCGGCACCAGTACCGGCACCGGCCGCTCCCTCAGCATCCGCGGCAGGTCCCTCCCGGACCTGAGAGAAACGGGTCAGGACTGAGCTAGCAGAGGGGGAAAAACAAAACAAAACCACACACACACACACATACCCCCCCAAAAAAAAAGTTTAAAAAAAAAAAAAAGTAAAAAACCAAAACCAAAAACATGCAGAATCTCTCAGAGAAGTATCCAAAAGGGCCTACAGGAAAGCTGTTGGAGGGAGTCCAGAGGAAAGCCACAAAGCTCATCAGAAGGCTGGAAGCACCTCTCCTACGAAGCCAGGCTAAGAGTGGGGCTCGTTCAGGGGAACCTTATAGTGGTCTTCCCCTACCTGAAGGGGCTGGAGGAAAGCTGAGGAGGGACCTTTTATATGAGCATGTGGTGATCAAACAAAGGGTAATGGTTACAAACTGGAAGAGGGTAGATTCATGATAGATATATTAAGAAAAATTTCTTTAGTGTGAGGGTGGTGAGACACTGACATAGGTTTCCCAGGAAAGTTGTGGCCGCCCCCTCCCTGGAAGTGTTCAAGGCCAGGTTGGATGGGGCCTTGAGCAGCCCGGACTCGTGGAAAGAGTCCCTACCCATAGCAGGGGGGTGGAACTGGATGATCTTTAGGATCCCTTCCAACCCAAAGGATTCTGTGATGGTTCTGTGGAAAGTCCCCAGCTCAAACCAGTGACTGACCAGTCACTGCAACTCAAAACTGGAAGACATCACTGTGGAAGAGGAAAAATGGAAAGACATGCCCTATCATTTCTGGGGAAACAGCTGGGGGCTATCCAGATCTTTCCTTCCAAATGTGACTAAGCAGTGATGCATCCAACAAAACTTTGTTTTCTTTTTTTTTTTTTCTTTTCCCAAAGCATTTTATTAAAAAGTTTAAAAATATCTGTACAGAGCCATTTCAGTTTCTTAAAAGTGGTGTCTCTCCCTTGACTAAAAGTAGAAACCAAAAAAACACCTCATACTCTTGCACAGTTCTTTTCCTCAGAACTTGGACTATGTTATTGCCCTGATTTGTTTCATTCACAGGTGAGGATAGCCCAGGCACTGCTCATATAACCAGTGTGCTGCTCTGGAAGACACATCCCTGTCTCAGGACTTGATGGCAATGCTGCAAAGCCTCTGCGTGAGCACACACGTGTGGAGTTGCACTTAGGGCAATTGTTCCTCATAGTGTTTTCTTCTTCTCTAATCCAAACTGACTGCAGAGGAGACTGTGAGCTGCTGCTGTCATACCATTCCATTAATGTGCTGCATCCTACATCTTGAGGCTGCTTTACCATCAAGGCTGTTCACCTGGGAGGCAGCATTCCTCCTGGGATCATGTGCTGCTGCTCATATTCTTATGAGCACCAGGGAAGATCCTAATAGGCCTCTCAGCTCAGGGGCCACAGAGCACTTGAGGAATTGAACTCCCTCCAGGCTGAGCAGCCCGAGGTGGGCACACAGGCAGCCAGCACAAGCAGCCTGTGGCTGCACTCAACACCAGTCATGTGAGGAGTGAGGAGGAGCTGCTGCTGTGTGGATGAAGACATTCCGTCAACCAGACAAGAGAATGGGAATGTTACAGCAGTGGGAAAGAAAAGCAAATACTGAAGTGAGCAGCCACATCACCAGCCTCAAAAGGCCAAACACCTAGAAAGACTACAGAAAGGTATCAGAGCAGAGCACCTCTGAACATCTGAAAAAAGAAAAGCTGACTCCACCTCTTGTGTTCTCTAGATTCCTGGGGATGTCTGGCAAGGGGACTGGTGAAAGCCTGCTTACAGGTGCCCAGCTCTGGGGAATCTGTGGGCACACAGCTCATCTGTCTGAGTATGAGCCATCTTTATTGGAGTTGCCAACTGCTTGGCTATCAGCTACACAGGCTCAGCACTGGGCAACATCATCTCATCAGCTGCTCCCGTGAGGTAGGTAGTTTACCTGTACAAGGACCATTGTTCTTTCAGTGGCACATCAAAGCCTCACTGTCAATATCTCTAAAAATCTGACATAAACGTCAGAAAACTAAGCTCTAAGCTATTCAAAAAGGTTACCCCAAATCCCAGTACCTGCTTGTCAGAGAACACGTACTATCCCAATACTGTCACACTGGTGAGAAAACACTGGCCATGTGCAAAAAATGGACACTGAACTCCCAGCTGAGCACAGCTGACAGCCTGTGTACCTTGCCCATGACTATAGAGGACTTGGTAAAAAGTCTAGTAAAATTAACTGAAAGGCTTCTCACTGACTAAATGAGATTCAGGATAGTTCTGAGACAGGTAGTAACTAAGTCCCGAATGCTAACAACCCTCTTTTGCAGGCACGACCGTAACTACCCCATTAAACAGCCGTAATCCAACATTCTACCTTATGTTCTCAGGGCTACAGTATCACTGCATCCCACTGCACGGGAGCAATTTCCACATCAGCCTATTGCTGTTCTCCGTAGTTCAAGCATAAAGAATAAGAAGTCTGAGAGAACAAGAAAGAAGATACGCTGATCTTCAGATTTCCACAGAGAATAGTTTGAGCTGAAGAGAAAAACAGAGAAGTCTCTACAGTTCTGTTTTCAGCCATTGAGAAGTGATCTCACTGTAGCTCTTCCTCCTTTTCACTTTGTAAGTCAAGGCTTGGGAATACTCAGACAGCAGATGCTCCCAGTAGCAAGAGACGTCCTCCATCTGCAAGTGCTCAGTGATGAATTGGCGTCCTCTGGAGACACACAAGGCACAGTCAGAACCAATTTCCAGTTCCTACAAGAGTCTTTGGTTTTGTTTTATATGTATATCAACTTTCTTTCTTCTGTGTTTCAAATGAGAAATAACATACACTGCTCTGTACCATCTATTTTAATTTCACACTTCTCATGCACACTCACAGCTCTGACAGTTGCAGTGCTTTTGTTATCCTCAAGATGGTATTTGTTATCTGAGATAGTAAGTATCAGAATTCACATTTTAAGATCCAGCCTGAGCAGCACTGACACATGCTGCCTGAGAAGCCAGGTGCTGCCAGACTGGACACAGAATGCATGTAAGGCAGATGAAGTGCCCAGGAGTCAGCTAACCTCATATGGAAACAAAAGCTCCCATCTGCTGATAGCTTTCAGAGGGGTTCCTGACATGGGTCACACCTGAACCAAAGACCCAAGTGATTATATAGTCTTGCTCTCCAGTTGCCCTTGCTTGTTACGAGTTCCCCAACCCTCCTGCTGTTATTACAGAAGACCAATTAAACTTCACTCTATTAACACCAGGTTTTGACAGGTAACCCCTCCAAAGGCTGCATAAGAAGATGTTTTGGAAGGAGAGTACCCAACAGCCAGAAAGGACACACAACTCACCTCTCTGAAATTTCTTGTGCTATGGCATCATTTTCTTTCACAAACTGCAACAGCTCCCTAAAACAAAGAAAATTAAAATGCTGTGAAACAACTAATCCAATGGAAACATTGTCCCTTAGCTGAACTATTGCAGAGGATGAGATTAAGGATCTAAAGCTGAGTCACAGACAGGTGTTCCTAATTTCAAAGCACAGAAGAAACCTGCCAATCTCATTTGTTCCATATCAGTTCTGGATGGCATGCTAAAGTATGGCAGCTAACACATTTTTGGACAAGCAATACATTCATCTCCCCTTCATCTGTGCTGCAAATTTAAGTGCCTAGTGACTGCTGCTTTCATCGAGAGTGATAGACTTCCATACTCCAGTGAAACTGTACTCTCTAGGTATATGAGGAAAAGATTCTTTGGGGACAGTGTCCAAGACACAAGAACATGACCTCCATGAGCCTTTTGTCTGATATGTAGGACTGGAGGCACTTCCTAGCATGATACAAATCAGTGTCCCTGCAGTATGCAATGATCCTCTGCACACATTTGGGGCCTCACGCTTGAGGTCTCATACCTGACGTCAGAAAGGTCTGATCTGACGGGGATGTAGTGGACCCAAGGCTTCAGCTGGGGGTAAAAGAACTCTAACCACTCTTCTCCAACGTGAAAGACGAGTGAACCACACAAGAAGAGGTGTTTCAACCGGAAACTGGCAGCCACTCCCCGGAAATTAAACAGATACCTTTAAAAGGAGAAACAAAAAGAAGCAAAGGAGAACCTGATCACACTCTGAATTATCTGAGGAAATGCAGTAACAAACTGGGCTTCTGTTAGCAGTCAGCCTTCCCTCCCAGGCAGCAGCTGGAGGGGGTCTCCCTCACTCTGAGTCAAGTACTTGTTGCTGAAACAAGAGGAAGACATTTATTTGAAGCTTTTCACAGGAAAGGTGAGCTGAAGTTAAGGATATGCTAGGCGAGTTTCTGCTTACTGTCAAAACAGAGGCTAAAAATCAAGGCATGTTGCTTTACCTCTGGGAAAGACACTTTCCTGCAACAAGTCAAAAGAGGCCTCACAGACAACTGTCAACAAGGCATGGAAGGTCACAGCATGGATGATGATCCTGTGACCTTCAGAGACCCTGTTACCACAAGGAGCTTCTTCCCAATATTCTGTTGTCTTTCAGTGATCTTTTTTGTTCATTGTTCTGCTTTGCTATATCTTAAACAGGCTAGCACACAACAGATGGGCTTTGCAGATAACAAGGAATCCGCAATTTTGGTTTTGGTATTTTCTGCCAAGTTAGTAAAGTGGGATTGACTGGAGGGTGTTTCTCTTAGCAAACTGTATCTCAGAAGGATGTTTGTTTGCTTACTTGCTCGCTTTTTAAACCCACATTTCTCCAATTATATGGAAAGCCTGTGGGTAAAAGCCCTCTGCACATAAAACTACTGTTTGAAGTCAACCATTTTGGGCTGGGGGAAGGGAGTTCTTCTTTTAATGAAGCTACTTTGGGTGAGACAGGGATTATATATTTTATGTTTGGGGTGAGATGAGAATTCTAGCTAATCTTAGTTCAGCAGTAAGCAACAAGGAGTAAATCTGACATTATTCTCCATTCCTTTTATCACCTAGGGGTCCAAGGCAGGGACAGGATGAGCAAGGAACTGAACAAATTAGGAACTGAACAAATACATGTAGAGGTGTAAAAATCCAGAGGTGTGGGAGCAAGGAAGTGCCTCTGTCCAATTCCAGACACAGCCCACCAAGGGTGACCTCAGCCAAGTCACCAAGACTGCTCTCAGAACACCTGCACTAAAGGTTCATGTTGACCCTACCAGATCCTGAGCTATGACAAAAGTATGTGAGAATGTCTCAGCCAATACTGCACAAGGGGCTTAGGAAGCATCGGGAGTTGGGAAGTCTGTGCATAACAGAAGGGAAAAATCTGGGCAATAGTCTGGTGAAAAACCAAATGAGACAAGTCAATCACATTTGCACAAAAACACAGACCCAGCCAAATGACTCAGTTCTTGTATTAGCAGATTCTAGCTGATAGGATTGTAACGGGGTAATTTTAAAGCTAAAGTAAAACATCATACACACACGTGCATACACTCTAAGAGTTCCTATTTTCACAAGGAGACCCACTATAATATTATACCAGACACCCCCTTCAAACTAGCTAAAAATAAAAACCTTTGTAAATCAAAACCACATTCTCCCAAGCCACATGGATCAATACTGTATCTGCTCAATCATATTTGACATTCTCTCTTTTACTGTATAGACACAATGGCAACTCTTGCCCCAGTACACATATGAAGACATGATTCCTTAGGTCCTTAAGTCTTTGAAGACACTGTAGCACTGAAAAAAAATTCTAATAAATAAAAAAAAAAGTCATATTTTCCATCTATATGCTTGTTAGTGACCTAAGACCTTTACTTTCCCCAAAGCACTTTACTTCTCCTGACATGACAGGAGAAAGCTGACACTGAAAGAGGCCATGCAAAGCTCTTGAATTTTCAGCTGCCTTAAGTCTGTTCACAAGCTTTCTTGTCTACTTGGAGCTGGAATTAGACTTTAAGATAAAATACACCATCCAAAGAAAGAAATAACCCACTGCCCTTGAACAACTTTACTAATCAAAACTCTTACTTGTATTTGCAGTGATCAACCAGTGGAATTTCCTTTGCAGGAGGCTTCCCTAACGTGTCCTTAAAATAAAGAGAATTAAAAATAAAAAATAATAAAAAAAAAAAGATCAGTGAGATTTAGATGATGATTTCATATTTGTTTTCCTTCTCAGTCAGAAATAAAGTTGAAGTCTCAAAATCCTCCATTCCCACTTCTGAGAAAACCTTGTCTGCTGGGCTTTTAGAAGTATGATGAAGAATTCCCATCCCTTTAAACAAGAAAAAAGTTCAGTAAATTACATGCTGCCTGTAAGCAAACGCCAGCACAAACACATTAAATGATAATGTTTAGTTGGCAGCTATGGACTGGAAAACAGCTTGGGACAATGGACTATGTGAAGCCAAGTGTAAGCAGATTAGCCAAGACTGTGTGGTGAGAGCTGGACTGCAGACTAAGTATGGAACTAAAGAGTTATCAGCAACAGCTATCAGAAAGTTACCAACAAGACCAAGAAACGTAGATGACAGAAAAAGATTTAAAGAGATTGACAACAACACACAGGCAGCTTGGAGCTAGAAGGGGAGGAGTTGGCTAATTTTGTTGTAATGGAGGAAAAGTGGATTGGCATAGGTTCATCTTCTGATGTTTGCTGGTTTCCTTGATCAAAAAGTGTAAACGGAAGAAAAATGTTTTGCCTGTCAGGCTGTAAAGACTCCTTTCTTTCATCCATCAGAGAGGTGTGGCCTTCAAGGGAACTACAAGCCTCCCCCACTCAAGAATCACACACAACTCTCCAACAAGATGCCTTTCAGTTGGCAAAAGCCATCCTGCAATGCTACCCTTTTTGGCCTTCATGCTCACGAGACAGTCAACACCCCTGCACCTTCTCAGATTTCCAAGCCTGATTTTTGGTGTACTCCGCATCAACAAGTTCTGGGTTTTCTCGGGACAGCAGAATGAGGGGATCTCTCTCAGGGCTTGTTCTGCAAAAGAAATGCTATCAGTCATTGCAAACCCACCTGACCCAACACAGCTAACTACAGAACTCAAGATCCTGCCTCTTGATGAGGCTAACTGCCCTATGTCCCCTGAAAGCATTAAGTGCCTACTATACAGCCTGTTTTTGTCTAAGAGTCCATTAGCAGAACAGAATGACTTATGTGTACCAAAACGATTTGAGGCCCTGTTGGTTTATTTCACTTACTAAATATTTAATAGTATTATTTAAGCAATTCCCAAGACAAACCAGTGAAGATGTTTGTTTCCTTCAGACTTCATCCTGATGGGTGCCAAATACTTTAACTCCTGTTTAAGTCGGAGAGAGAGCCAAGGGACACTAAGCACCTACAGCACTTGATCCCTCTGACACCAATTCAAACCACAACTGATAAACAAGATGAGGACATCCCTGAGATTACTCATCACCTCACAAGTTCAAATGGTAAGGTATCAAACCCATCCCTGTTGGGGATGGAGGAGGAATAAAAATGAGTAGGGGTTAGCACTGTTTTCAAACTGTCACTAGAGAGAGGGCAAAAATAAACTACTCTTTTCTCCCCTACCACTCAGCTAATCTCATGTGAGGATACTTGCTGATTCACTGTTGAGCACCTGCACGGTGAATGCAGCATTCCCACTGGCAAGAAGCATGCCCAACAATATCAAATCTTTAAACTCGCATCACACACCTGCAGTTCCCCCCAGAGAACAAAACAAGCTGGTTCCTAGTGTGACAGTTTTACTCAGTAAGTAATAACACAGCAAATCCATCACAACTTCTGTTTCCATTATTAGATTACAATAAACTGGCTGCAAATGTCAGTTCTTACCAGGAATTGCTAATGGTGAAACACTGCTGTACAAAATGTCTCCCTTTCCTTCCTTTTAAAAAATACATTCCGGGTTACATTTGTTTAGGTCATGAATTTACAAAATTATTCCATACAGAGGGCTGTCATGGCATGTTTTAGTAGAATCTCCTGCTATAGGAAAGCATGCTCACCTGGATCCTCGGAAATATCCTTTAGAGATTTTTTTCATCCATGGCCATTCTTCTGCAGATCTGAAAATATTGTTTATACATGGCAATAAATGATTTAATATAATGATGAAACAGCCTTCTCTCATCAGTTTTCACAGCATGATCTCTTTTTATTATTCTTCATTTTTGATGGAAATCACCTCCTTCATTACAGCAGAAAAAGCTCTCAGCCAGGTCCAATGAAACAGGTTTTCCTGTAAATATTGTGTTTAAGGCAACATGACATATGCTACTTTTCAGAATACTTTCCAGCCAAAACAATGAATTACACATAAACCCCTCACCAAATCTTTAAGGGTATTAAAATTCACCTAAAATTTGAATCCACTTTATTTTTATGCACTGAATATGGATAGTGTAAAATGACTAGTTTCTAACCACTGTCATTTCCCATTAAAACCAAACCAAAACCAACAACATCTTGTGTTTTGCATTTCAAACACGGGGTTTCAGGGTTTCATTGTCTTCCCAAGCAACTTTCAGTTTATAGCTAAATGAGTCCTTCAAAATAGCTGTTCACATGTTTTATTTCTGCCAGTGCAGTCACCTGCCTCCTTCTGAGAAGCTCTTGGTTGCACTTTTTTGTTTCACTTGGCTCCACATGCCTGTCCTGATCTCCAAACTGATCTGCACAGGTCAAGCTCTGCATCTGCTTGTAACCCAGTGACACAACTGGGGCACACTGGGAAAGAAAGTGTAAGTAAATGCTTTGGACCTTCATTATATTATACCATACCATACCATACCACATTAGGCTTCAGCTGTGATTAGTCCCATAGACCTCTAGATTTTGAAGAGGGAAACAGTCAGCCTTGCATTCTGATGTCAAGTGATTGACATCAAGGTGTGGGGTTGTTTTTTTTTCTTGTTATGTTTCTATGTTCACTCACTGTTGCACACTTAGTTTGTCACTCTCCATGGGAAACAGCCCCTTATTCTGCTAATAATCAAAGATCCTGCCGAAAGAAAGACTCCCAGTCAGAAACATCTTCTGTCTTACTCTCAAGCCCAGCAATAACTCTTGATTCTTGGGAACAATTTCAGGTTTCTCTATTGCACAACAATACTCAAGTAAAACCAGATCTAAAGAAGGCTTTTCTTTAGCTTTGCAGAAGCTTATACAAACATCCTGGATCATCCCTGCAGTGAAAAAGCCACAGCTCTTAGAGAAGTAGTTGGAAACAAAGGAAAACATTTCCATGTGTCAGGAGAGATTTCTGCAGGCAAAAGATAGCTGCTGCTTTATTGACAAAACCTAACCCAGCAAAAATGATAGTAATCTGGCCCTGACAGCATGAAGAATGAGAATACTTTGTCCTCTGCACTCCTTGCTAAAGTGCTGGAAACAGAGAAGCTAATTATAACTTCTAGTTACATCACCCAAGGTTTCCATGGAGAATTCTAACACAGCAGTGAGGCTGTGTGTAGTTAGCAAGGGGCAGCAGGACAGATCAAAGGTCAACAGACCTCTTATCTTAGCCTTCAACATTGCCCTAATGCTGCCTGGGTGCTTTCACTATGAGTTTGTCTTCCCTTAGGCCTTCCCCCCCCCTCCCCTTATAACCATTTCTAAAACATACCTTCTGAGGTCCTCTCTCATGAGGTCCCAGCGCCCTAAACCTGTTGGGTAAATTGGCCATACAGCTGGTCCTCCTTCCCAAAATGTCCAGGCAGGATACATAATATCATTGTATTCAGATGTCTTAAGAAAAAGGAGAGTTAATGTAAGAATAAGAGTACTTCAGTTTACTGGCTGAGCCCACCAGTAATGAATGTCCCCCCCAAGAGTTCTGTTGGCTTTCTCCATTACTGTTCCAGAAGCAGCCACAGAAGCTTTGTGGTCACCATTGTGTTGCTGGGGTTCAAATGAAGACAAGCCCATATGGCAACATTTCAATGATTTAATAAAGGCTACATCTTGCTGCATGATGACATGGGACTCTCACATGAGAAAATAACAAGAGACTTTCATAATACAGCAAACAGTAGAAGACCTGAGCTCCACTCACCTTTCTAAAAACTTGTGCCTATGTGTAGCTACAAATGTTTTTTACTAATCCTAAGCTGAGGCATTTTTATCTCCTCAGAGGCACTTAAAAGCCACTTTTGACACTTAAGTCTGCAACTCCTCAGTTCATTGTATCCATCTTAGAGAACATTTATCCACTCACTGTAACAAGTGTCCAGGTCATGTAAGAATTTAATTTCCTCTCTCCTATTCGGATGCTTAAATTCCCATATAATCAGAGGGAATACCATTGATAAGTAATAAAAGCCCTTCATGAAACCAGACCATAGGTCACTTCCCTGTGCTAGCAATGAACTTCCAATACAATAAACTGTCACCTGGAGATAATGGACAGAGTCCAAGGCCACCAAGGTAGTTAGGAGCTTGGTGCACATGACATAAAAGCAGGGGCTGAGGAATGGGTTTGTTCATACAGAGGAAGAGGGGGCTTGGGGAAATCTAAATGTTGTCTCCTACAACCTGATGAGAGAGCTCAGAGAAGGTAGACGCAGACTTTCAGAAGTGCAGAGACAGAATGAGAGGCAACAGGCTTTGATTACAAAAAGGAAAGTTCCAGCTACAGATGGGGAAATGTGTTTCCCTTCTGAGCAAGTTCAAACACTGGCTGCAAATACTCTGTCCTCAGGGATGCTCAGAACTGGGCAGGACAGAGCCTGGATCTAGCTGGTCCTGCTCTGAGTGAGGTGCTGGGGTGGGTGATCTCCTGAGGTCCCTTCCAACTTAAATGACTGTGTGCTTCTATGATCTGCTCCTTCTCAATCTTGCTATAAAGAGGCACTGATAACAAACCATGACAGCTCTATCACCATACCAGGGTGGGCCTTTGGAAATGCAGAAGGAGACAATCCTGCAATCCCTTATGCTTTCAGCTTCAGAATGCATCCTGGACCCTTCCTCATTCTGGCAGTGACTGACACTGGCTGGTTAAATGTGAGCTGTGCCTGGGCCATGGCTCATGGAGGACAGTGCTTGCAATGCTGTAATGAAACTCCAGAGAGAGTTTTAGGATGGCTGCGAACTAGGCAACAGTTACAGACAGGATTAGAGTCCAGACTGCATGAGCTGGACTGGGTACGATGCTACAAATTAGCCAAAACAGAACAGGGGCTGAACTAGCAAAAGTAAAAGGTTTATTGCTTCTTTTTGCATCTTACTATCTGCTGGGCTCCAGACAAGGACAGGATCTCTATCAGGTTAGGCAGCCAGGGTGCAGGATCTGGGCATATTGGGCACACACTAATGCAAAGCAAGATTAGCTGAAGCTTGAGGTGTAACAATATTTTGCTGGAAGGGATGAGACATGATGATACTGTCATGTTTAACAAATGGGAGTGGCAGGAAACATACGGCAGAGCTCCCCAGTCTGGGACCAGAGATGCAGAGTCTCTACATGTGTGCATGCATGTCTACAGATTAAAAAGGGGATCCAAGGGAAAAGTGTTCACAAGAGACAGCAGTATTAAAGAAAAGAAGATAAGAAACACCTATCTTCAGTACCAAAAAAGGGGATTAAAATATTCATATTAAATGAGAATAACTGTGACAGCTGACTAATGACTAAAAATACCTAGCAATGCTGACAAATTTGTATGGCTACAATTTTAAGAGAAGCATTGCAGCAAATGAAAGTGCTGCTGGCACACATCCCATCTAGCCACGCATCATTCCTGTGGCAGAGGTACATTTTTTGACCTGGAAGGGGAGCTAATGAGGGGAAAAACTGTTCTACTGAATAAATCTGCAAGTCTGTCTGCCAGAAAAATGGAAGTGAAAGGAAACAAAGAGCAAAAAAAAAGCAGGCAATTTTGACACAGAAAATCTGCAGGAAACCACCCTCAAAAATATGTTCCCAAGAGAAAGGAGGGCATGCATATCTCAAATGCTCAGCTTTTAAAGGTGTACACACCTTACTGAAAGAGAAGACTGGGATAAGGGGTTTCATCCACTTGGGGACCTGGGGATAGTCTCGCACATTGATCACCATTTCCATGTCAGGGAGGCGGTTGATAACCCCCAGAATGAAGTGCTCTACTCCACTGCATCTGTAGAGAAATGACAGATGACAAAGAGCTATATGGAGAAGGCAAAACACTGCAGTCTCTCGCAGGCCTTTCTCTCTGTGCAGGATCAGAGGAGACAGTGAGCCTGAGCCATACCATAGGCATTTCCAGGCTGGGAAATGCCTACAGCAGCCTCCCGTGGAGGGAGGCATTCATACACCAATGAAGCAACCCATCCTGTGAAATCTGGCCTAATCTGCAGCTTGCTTTAGGGCCTCACAATTAACCAACCCTTTGTATGATGAAGTGCAACAATGATATTTACCCCTTGCTACATTTACCCTTCATGTCTAATTTTCTAGGCTTCTGCTGTGGTAAGGAATTCAGTCTCTGAAATACCCTTGTGCTTAATGACTTTAAACTTGGCAGAGTTGGAAATACTCCTGCATCTCAGCTAGGGAGATGAGACCTTCTGCACAGCCCTTACCTTGCAGGGAACAAGCAGTCCTGCTCACGATACAATTTGTTCTTAATGATTTGGTAGTGTGTCCCAAGCTTTCGGTTCACCACATCTGATATTATCTCCTTGGAAATGCCACTTTGAAAAGGAGCCAGGTCCTGCTTCCAGACACTGAAACAAAATAATCAACTATTATTATATAGGATAGAGAGGATACTGATTAAAATTACAGCAGCATACTGAATGAACTCCTAGATACAAGTTCCATATAGCTTCCAGGAGCTCCAACACATGTGGCAGAACTGACAATTTAAGTCACTTGGAAGAGCTGTTACTCAGAGACTCATAGGTCCAAGCTTCACTCTTTGAAGTGTGTTGTTTGCCCAAACAGAAACCCCAACACAGGACTCTTGAAGCTAAATAAACACAGACAACTCCATGGATAACTCCAGCTACTCTCCCAGAAAGCACCTTATATATCCTGTCAGGTTTTGGGCAAAAGACTTCAGCTAACTCAACCTTTGAGCTGTGACACTTGTGCTCTGGCCTTCCATGAACAATGGGCCACACCAAGACCAAACTCCTCACATAATGCCATGCTATTTAGATATAAAACTATCAAATAACACTGTGTGCAGTGAAAGCCAGCCCAGTATGAGTGGCCTGTGTAGCATGAGTTCTGTGGCATCTGCATGTCACCAGTGAGCTGTAAGCAGGCAGTATGAAAACATAAACTGAACAGATATAAGAAAGTACAGAAAGAGGATGCAGTTTATATAAACTTAGCCTAAAGGTCCTCAGATCTAACAGCTTGGAGCAGTTAATGAACACTGGTGTAACAGCCATGGAGATGTCCTCCCCACTTTCTGGCTGACACTGTCCTCAATGCATTGTTTTAGTGACAACACTGTCAGGGTGATCCCCCTGTGAGAGCACTCAATCACCAGCACAGGTTGCCCAGAGAGGCTGTGGAATCTCTGTTCTGCAAGATGTCTAAAACCTGACTGAGTCTCTGCAACACTGCTTGAGCAGAGGGGTTGGACTTGAGGAGCTCAGGAAATCCTCCAGGATTCTGCTATTTCATAATCAGGGAGAAAACAGTAAAACTACATACAGAATTGCCATTGTGCAGACAGGCCGACCACAGGACAAGCAGTCTGGCAGGGCTGCAAATGCAATGAGCTTGAGAACAGGAAGAAAGGCAGTTTTATGGCACATTCATGTCCTTGTAACCTAAGTGACTACTGAAAGGTATCAACAAACAAGATAGGACCTTCAGTCCTTGACCACTGAGTCACAGAAGACTAAACACAGGTAGAATCTTTATGGGGAAAAGTACTGGCTGCCAGTGTTCCACTGCATATTTACACACTTCCAGATCACCTATCAAAGTGAACTAAGTTTCTTAAGTGTCACACAGTGTATGTGCTGTATTATCTTCCTGTGTTCTTCTGTAACGCCTGTCACTGTAGCAGTGTTCTTTATCAACCCTTAAATGAACTGCTGCTTTGGAGAAAACTAGGTTTCAAGAATCTCAGCAACTGTAACTTCATGTTACTAACAACTATCATGTTCTGAAGCAGATTTGGAGGTTGTTACTATTTCAAAAGGTGTTCTAACCAAAGGTGGGCAGGAGATGGTAGAGTGTATGTTTAAAGATCAGGAGATGTCTTTAGGCTGTATCTGAATTGGAACTCAGGAAAAATTCTAGAAGGCTAAACAACACTTTTCTCATCACTATCTCAAAGACCAACAAGGACCAAAAACTCCAAACAGAGTGTACAAACAGTTCCCCAGTAGGACTCATCTGATACTAAAAGCTAATAGAGCACTGCATCTCACCCCCAGAATGAGTGAACACATCCTGTACTTCTAAACAGGAGGCTTAAAGCTGAGTATCTGCATTTCTGCATTTGGCATTCTAATCCCAAAGGCAGAGGAATATGTTGACTCTTGCCTGAATTACCTCTTCTCCTGTGAATAAAAATGCTGCTTAAAGGTATCAAAAAAGCCCAGTCCAACAACCCCTGTCCATATAGCAATGATGACCTAAGACCCTGTAATTTTTGCCACAATGCAGCTGTACTCTATCAGTGGGAACAGAAAGGAAGTTTGGTTTGGCTATGTCTAGAAGACAGATCAGCCTCTACATGTACTGTCTACAGTTGTCTTGCATCACATACAAGCCTCTAGCATCATATTCACTGTAGGAAGATGAGGCCAGCATTTCAAGTCAGAGAGCTGTCATTATGTATAATGCTCTGAAGTTATTACAAAAATAAACAAGACTTGTCTTCCTGAATGATCTTCTCTTGGATCATTCTTTATTCATGTGAAAGTCAGGTACACTACAATTCTCAAAATAAGTGACCTAAACTCCCCAGAAAGAACACTAAAAAGTACAACACACCATCACCTTAAATTAGCCTGTGCCCTGTAACAATCTGCCTTCATCTAAGTATTTGCAGTATCTTGCACATACTTGATTTCTTCCACCTTTAAAATCCCATGAGAAAGACTTTTCAGCAACATTGCACTGAGAAAGACGGTGAAAGTGGGTTGTTAATACAGAAAAATCACCAACTGTACATAGGTTTATTGTGCGACCATATATATATGTATATATATATATACATGAAATGCCATCAGTGTCCATATAGATATCAGGTTGGAAGGGACCTCAAGAATCATCTGGTCCAGCCTTTCTTGGCAAAAGCACAAAGCCTGGCAAAAAACAAAGCTGTTCAATCACAGAGGACAACAATGAGAAAGATCATTTTGCAGGTGGATGCACTTCTTACTGGAAATACAGAGGTCAGTCAACCTGTTTCACAGAGTGCTATTAGAAATATTCTCCTCTTAAGCTCTCTGACCTATGATGGCTGCTGATGTGACTAGAGCCTAAATATCCTCCAGCCAATTCCCACCCATCAGCGATGGCAAAAGTATTTCCTCTCAGGGCCGAAAGCCTACATGGACAAAAGGAAACTGTTCTCTCACCTTCGGTGGCAGCTGCAGTTCTCCTTTACACATGGCTCATAGGCTTCCACAGCTTTCTTAATTTGGTCCGTTATCGTTTTCCACTTGGCATCTAAAACACGCAGGAAGGAAAAGTTAAGAGGATTTAACCCATTCAACTACCAGAGCACATATGGGGACCCGAGCAGGATTCCTGCTCCAGCTGGCAGTAGCAATGCCCTGCTGTCCCACAGCTCACTCCAGCCCTGCTCCAGCCCAGCGAGCCTGAAGCAAGCGGCTGCAGAGAGACAAACCCTGACGAAGGGGCGACGGGGCGGGGAGCCGGGGAAGGGGCTGCGGGTCGGACCCCCCCGTGGCGATTGCCAAGCTGAAGGGAAACCCGGGAGGAGCCATCGCTAAAGGAGCTGGCAAGCTCCTCCCGGCTTCCCTTTCAGCCCCGGGGACCTCCACGGTGTGCAGGGCGGACGGAGGAGGCGGCGGAGGCGAGACCCCCCCACCTCCCTCATCGCCCTTACGGGACGGGCGGGCTCCCTCCCGTGCCACCCCCNGGCGGCGCGAGTGGCGGGCGTCGTGCCGCGGCGCTTGACGGGAGCTGTAGGACACGGAGACGGGGAGGGTGCTGCGAAAGGAGCCATCGCCCGGAGAAGGGCGGGGTGTGCTCCTGCGATAGGGATAGACACAGAGAGTCGTTTTGAGTTGGAGCAGACATTTGAGATCATTGAGCCCAACCATTAATCCAAAACTGCCCAATCCACCGCTAAACTGTGTCCCTCAGCATGTCCTAATCTGCGTCCTCATCTATGCATCCTTTAAATACCTCCAGGGATGGTGACTGAACTGCTGCCCTGGACAGACTGCTACCCAGTGCCTAACAATGCTTTCGGTGAAAGATTTTTTCCCTAATATTAAATCTAAACCTGCCCTGGCACAAGTTGAGGCTTTTGCTTCTCATCCTAACGCTTCTTACTTGGGAGAAGAGACCAACACCTTGCTACAACCTCCTTTCAGGTAGTTCTAGAGAGCAATTAGGTCTCCCTTCATCCTCCTTTCCTCCAGACTAAACAACCCCAGTTCCCTCAGACACTCCTCATAAGACTTGTTCTCTAGACCCTTCACCAGACTCAAGAAATTAAAAGAGCTTCTCTGGCCATTCACCAGCACCTCAATGTCCTTCTTGTAGTGAGGTGCCCAAAACTGAACACAGTATTCAAGGTGCAGCCTCACCAGTGCCAAGTACAGGGAGACAGTCACTGCCCTAGTCCTGCTGGCCACAGTTTCTGATACAAACCCCTCCAAATAACCTCCTGGCTCAGCCTGTGTGCTCCTCAGGAGTGCCACAAGCTTTGTGCAGAACTTTTGCTCCTGGTGGCCCTCACTACCTTTGAGTTTTTTAGGGGCAGAACTTCACCCTGGAGGCCTGAATTAATCATACAGTTTGTTCACCCTGTAAGAGGCTCCTTCTCCTGGCCCCACCTCTTGCTATCGATGAGGCCTGGTTCAATTTGATCATTTGGTATTAATTCATCAATCTCATTGCTAGAATATAAGGGTTTAGATTGTTTTGTACAAACTCCA
Source organism: Florisuga fusca (assembly GCA_038090715.1). Lineage (NCBI taxonomy): Eukaryota > Metazoa > Chordata > Aves > Apodiformes > Trochilidae > Florisuga > Florisuga fusca. Next base: position 39,315,962 of record JAAWXA010000004.1, on the reverse strand, counting down.
GGGATATGGACTGCAGGAAAGAAGAGAAATGGTGACTGAGTGACATCAACATAATGCATAGAACCTTCTCTTTACAAAGTGGTTTCTCCAAATATAGTCTTTAAAACTACACAACACCCCCTCCTCTCCTATTTAGTGTTTGTGTCAGCTCAGTCATACATGGCCAGCCTTCAGGAGACCCACTCGTTAATCTGGTGCTGGATGTAATAACCATGCTGATAAGCAGCAAAATTAATGTAGGTGAAAAGGGCTGGGGCTAAGCAGATACTGTCCTGATACAAATGTAGACCAGCCAAACAATGTTTATTCCTTAGGTTGAGTGTGGAAAGGCCTCTTCATGGGGTCTGTGTATTCAGATGTGAACACTGAACTTTCATCTTTCCCAGCCCAGATCCATCTCTGGGGTTTTAGTTTGCAGGAGGAGGTGCTGTAGCTGCCACATTTAGAGTAAATTTGTACCGATAGCATGAATATTGAGTCATTAGCTGCACGAGTCGACTTGTAATAAAGGGCTCTTTTGTGTGAAGCTGAATTGGTCCTGTAGGTATATGTAGGTTTGGATGGAAATATAGTCGCCAGAAAACAGATCAAAGAGGAAAAACATGTGCTGAGGAGTGTGAAGGTTTCTGAAGGACTTGAGTTCTAAACACCTACAGTCTTGCTAAATCTGCAAGAACTGGTTAACTCTGGGTAGGTAGTAAGTGCTGGCTCAATCTGTGCAAGACCAGAAGTAAATGCTGGTATCAACAATGAGTTGTGTGACTGGAGGGCAGAGAGAGACTGCATCTGTTGAAGTGAAAGACTTCGAGGGACTTTTTGAACACCTGCTTGAAGAACAGAATAGAATATAGAACAGGATGGACTATTTTGGTTGGAAGGGACTTAGAGTGGTCATCTAGTACAACTGGCTGAGTACTTCAGGGCTGACCAAAAGTTAAAGCATGGTATCATGGGTATTGTCCAAATGCCCCTTAAACATTGTGAGGCTCGGGGCATCAACTACCTGTCTAGGAAGCTTATTTCAATGTTTGACCACCCTCTCAGTAAAGAAATGCTTCTTAGTGCCCCATCTAAACCTCCTTTAGTGCAGCTTTGAACCATTCCCATGGACTCTGGCACTGGATATCAGGGAAAAGAACTCAGCACCTCTCTCTACACCTCACGTTCTTAGAAAGCTGTAGAGAACAATGAGATCACCCCTCAGCCTCCTTTTTTCCAGACAAGCCAGAAGCCCTAAGCTGCTCCTTATAGGACATTATTTCCAGCCTTTTCACCAGCCTTATTGCCCTTCTCTGAGTGAATTCAAGGACTTCCACATTATTCTTCAACTGCAAGGCCCAGAACTGCACACAGTAAGCTCCCAGTGTGTTCAGCACAGCCCTGTACTGAGTATGCAGCTGGGGTTTTCCTCCAACTGTTGCTCCAGCTGGCTGTGTGGTTGGATGAGTGAACTATGAGGCAATAAGTGAATGCCATGTGAATTATCTGCAATGATTAATAACAGCTTCCTGGAGTGAAAACCTTGAGTACTTCTGTCTGTGTCATCTTAAACTCCTCTTGCACAACCTAAGAATTTTTGTGGAAATCCGGGGAAACAATCCCACCTTTCCATCTTCTACAGTCCTTCTGTCTCCCTTTTTGTTTCTGCATAGGGTCTCCTTTCTTCCTTTTGCTTGACTATCCCTTTCACAGCTGCTGTATCCACAGAACCATATCTGAGGATGGACCCATAAAAGCTGGGTCCTGTAAAAGTGTGAGCTTTAAGTAAAGTAAAAGCAAAAATTGCTGATACTTTTACTCATCTGTATTTGTCTGCAATGTCCTCCCTCAGTCTTAGCCAGCTCTACATAGCTAATCCACTCATTATTTCTAGCAAAATTCTCTGTCTTCCCTCTCAGGTTCCAGACCAGATTTTCCTGCTTATTTCCCAATTGACTGAATAGACGCATCAGTGTACCATTCCAGCACCATTTCTGGTTGTTTCTCACAGCTCCCCTCTAGTCTCCTTCACAGCTGGTAGAGCTATAGTAGTTTGCTCTGTAGCAAAGGTTATTTCGGGTGCTTTCTCTGAGGCAAAGAGTAGGAGTAGTAGTCAGCATAAATGTTTAATAGGCCCTGAGAGCTAAGACTTTAAGATGAGGCTGCTTTTGAAGGTACATTTACAGCCTCTGCTCTCCCAGGCTTTGTATAATGAAAGCACCCCAGGCCACTGTGGTGTGGTTTTGGCATGCACTGTAGTTCCCCTCAAGCATGTTGGATGGTTGTTAAGCTTCAGAACCCCTTGACTCTCACTTCAAACACAGCCTTTGCCTCACCCTCTCTACCTTCTTAATTTCCTGCAAATCCAGAGCTCTGTGCAAGAGCATCTGGCTATGATCTCTGATACCCTCTCTCAAGCAGTCCCTCCCTCTTTTTTTTTTTCTCTGCCAAATCAAGTATGAACACCCACAAATTTACTTTCATCGTGTTCCATGTGCCTGGAGTGGAAAATCACAAGTCTGGTGTCCTTGCTTTACATATTCAACATAGGTTAGAAGAAGGGTGCTTGGGAAAGAGTTTCATTCTCTAAGGTGGCTATAAGTCTGAAATGAAGGAAACATGCTTTCTAGATCTTCAGTTTCTCTCAGAGCTGTGGTGTAGCTTGTCAAATCGCTACTGTCTGCTTGTGCAGAGGTGAGGCTTTTTCTCCTTTAATTCATCCTTTAATGGAAGCCCTAAGTTTTCTGACCTCCTCCAATAATGGCAAACTCTTCATGTAAAGAATGGCCATCCTGCCTGCAGAGAAGCTCTCCAGAAGTATGCACAGCCAGAGGGTTATGTGCAGCTGGAGAAGGTGGTGCTAGTAAGAGGGGAAATATACAGACAATGTAAATAAAGTTTCCAGTAGATGTGAGGCAGCTGATGTGTGGTTCTTCATATAGCTTTCACACTTGATTGTCATGGGGCCAGGCTGCTGCAAAAGGTACTCAGAGGAGGGAGGAAACAAGTCATAGAGGCTGCCGAGGTTCAACACCTGTGACTGAAGTTACCAGGGCTCCTGGGGCTGAGCCCAGTCTTTCCCATAAGAAGCCACATGTCCTCTAGGGAGTCAAGATTGTTTCCTGTTGGTGAGCTCCTCATGGATCTTCTTTTCCCTCTGGCTCTGAGCAGTGTCCTGTAAACACATGGGCCTGTGGAAATGCTGGGATACGGCTGTCAGGATCCAGGAAAGCTGGTGACATGTGCAGTACATGGCTTGGGGATGTTTAGTATTGAATATTCAGTTATTTTATGCAAATTAGGCTAATTATGAAACTTACAGCAACTGGAACAATGCGTGAGAAGTGCAGCATCAGAATATGATACCCAGCAAGGGCTGGGGTCATGAACTGAAGCTCAGCCTGCAGAACTGCTGAGTTGGACTGGGCAAAGTAAGTACAGGAGATCCCAGAGTTTGGTCTTGAGGAGAACCCCGCCTGAGCATGCCAGTGAAGGAAGTCAGTAACCCAGCCCTCATCTCAGCCTAAGGGTTTATGAAGGCAAAGGAAACAATGGAGGATATGAGCCTGAGGTCAAAGTTTAAGTAGTGGTGCATACTGTGGGAGCAATACTTATCAGCTACATCTAGTGGCAGAAAGAAGATGCAAGAACTGCAGTGTCCTCATCCCTTGAGGAATCTGTGCCAAGGGATGCCACTGTTCATGACAGTGATGGCAGTAATATAAAGAATTTTTCATAATGGCAACAGACTGTAGCAGCCCCAAAAGGGAAGAGGGACACCTGTTTAATGTGAACTCTGTGTGTAAGTGCACATATAAAGATGGAGCCAGAAATATATTTAAGCCTTTATTTACACCCCTAAAATCCACCTTTTCAGGAGATGTTAAGAAGATGTAGGGCTCTTGTACAGGTGTTTGGGGATTAAATTTCATTAAGACTCTGGCACAAACAGCAAACTGGAAAAGGCACAGATCTTTAATGGTAGAATATGGGGGGTGTAGAGGTAATCAGGTAAAGACAATCAGGTGTTGCCAGTTAGGAGGAGGAAGGCATGAGCTCCTGTTAAGCCCACCTGTGCCCAATTAGGGCTGGGCCCAACTGCACATGAGCAGAACTGGGGGGCCAATAAAAGGTGGGCTGCCAGAGGGGAGCTTGGCTCACTCCTGAGCAGTCTGAGGAAGAGGCTGGTGGAGTCTGGAGTGTTAGCACTGAGCTAGGCTAACTGAATCTAAAGGCAGCTTTCGGAGTACTATTCTTACACCTTGGCAAGAACACCTACTGGACCTCAAAACACTGTGGCCCAGGAAAGGACTGTCTGCAACATCTGGTGGAGAATGCGGGCAGCGTGCCTAGGAACTAGTATGGAGCAAAAGATCAGCTCTTTCTTCAATTTCATCTTGGAGCTCATCCATACCAAGCCTGAGGAAGGCGTCTGCATCATCATCTGCCTGGCTGTGCTGATGGGTCTGCCCCTTGTCCTTGTTGCACTGAGAGAAAAGATGGGACTGTCACCAAGCACCCCTGTAAGTAAAAAGCTCCTGGAGGAACTGGCGATGCAGGCAAAGGAGCAAAAACTCCTCTCCTTCCCATCCACATGGGAGCTCTGGCAAGAGGTCGGAGACTTGTTGGAGGGCCTCTGCTCCCAGGAAAGAAGTAAGAATGCAACCGGCTTAGATGGCATATGGGGGGCGATAATCAATGGCCTAAAAGAAGTAAAAGCTGAGGTGAAGGCTGCTGCTACCGTCCTTGCAGCGCTTTCGCCAGGAGCCAATGACACGACACCCCCGCCAGAAGCAAGGCCCTCTGTTGTCCCCACAGCTCCTCTGCTACCCACTCCTCCTCCTGAGGATGGTAAGCTTAGGAAGGCATTCTTAGGACTGGGGGACAAAGGCTTTACTGTTAAAGGCATGTCAGGGAAAGCACACCATTCAATAGCTGAGTTCCTATCAGACATCAGGCCGGAGGAAGAGGTACCCGTTCCGAGCACCGAAAACAACATGCGAGAAAAGGCAAAAATGCCAACAGCCTGCAACCCCAGTTGCTGCCTAAAACCACCCCGACTGCTATCAGCCAGTTCTAAAAAAGGAAAGGAAGTGGCCACCTCAGCCACCCCACTAGCCACACCTGCTGGCCTGAAGGAGGAAATAAAAGCCCTTCTTGATCAGGCAATAAGGCCGTTGGAAAAGAGGATCAAAGACACAGAACAGCAGTTGTCTTTCCACAAATACTGGGATCCATCTACCCTGTCCGATGACGATGAGGATGTCCCAACCCAGCTGAAAAAGCAGCAGAACAAACAAAGCATTAAAGGTGCCAATAGGCCCCAACCCGGAAGATGGACTGGTTTTGTCCGCGATGCCATCCTTGAGGGGGATTGGGAAGTGAGCGCCATTGCTTGCCCTGTTGTGCTCGATAACAATGGGGCACATCAATATGAACAACACGAATGGAAGACCCTGCAGCAGGCCAAAAAGATGCTGAAGGAGGGAGGACTAAGGACAGAAAGTGGCTGGGCTGTCCTGGATTGGCTTTTCACCGTCGACACTAATAGCCCCCACGACTGTCGCAATTTGGCCAAGTACCTGCTCACCCCCTCCCAGCAAATTGTGTGGTTCAAGGAGTGGGACCACCTGGCCCAGATAGAAGCAAACTGCCCTCGAGCAGCTGGGGATCCATTATTAGGGGTGACCACTGAGATGTTCACAGGCTCGGGATGCTATGAAGATGTCAATGTCCAACTCCAGTTCCCAATAGCGCTCTACCACACCACTGCGCATCTAGCCCGTCAAGCTTTCTATGTGGTTCCAGAACCTACTCTGCTCCCCTCATTCACCTCCATCAAGCAAGGGATGACTGAGCCATTCCACCACTTCATCAATCAACTTCACCAATCTATCATGGCCAACCCAGGACCAGAGCAAAAAGACTCTATGCTTAAACTACTGGCATTTGAAAATGGCCCAGGAAAGGATTGTCTGCAACAGGGGGGTACTTGGTAAATCTTTTTTATCTAAAAAAAAAAAGATAAAATCCCCTTTTTCTTATCAAGAGGGTGTATTCAGTAATTATACCTATTTGTCTTTGCATTTATTGCAGGGCATGAACACAAGCTAAAATTGAATATATTCCTATAGAAAAAGCCTTGGCATTAAGCCGTGGCTGTAAAGACCTTTTAAAATCTGTTTGAGAGGCCATGTTAACTAAAACTGATCATAACTCAATTTTTGCCATTGCCAGTGGGGATCTGGCAAACACCTTCTGCAAACAGCACATTCTTTAGCTACAGTTGTATAACTTGCAAATTGAATGTGAACCTGAGAAAGATTTAGTAGTTGCAGGCATACTCTCTAGAGCCTTTGACAGAAATGCTGTGGAACAAAGTCCCAGGCTAGATTATGTATATGTCAGTTGGGGAAAACAAAACAGAAAAACCCAACCCTGTCGATTCTCCAATGAAATTCAGAATTTTATTGCTGAGGATGAGACACTGCAGGATGTAATTAAGGTTCTACTAGAAGATGATTTGCACAGCTTATTCTGTCCCTGCTTCAGTTTAAAATGACTTAGCTACCACTTCTCTGAGGCATGAAGAAAACTGATCCTTGAAGTGTTGCAGGAAAATAGGGATACAGAAAGCTATTTAGAGCCTGAAGGCAGCGGGAGACACCTCTGCCTCCCTCACCAGTCAGAAATACAAGTGATGGTAAATAGAGGAGTGCATGCTGGTGGAAAACACTCACTCTCTAGAAGGGAGCTAACGAAGTAGGCTTGCATCAGCTCGATGTGGGAGTCCTGAGCAGCCATTTTCATGTCGCCAGGTTATCTTTTCTGTAAGGCACTAAAGCATTATAAAGGAGCAGGTCTCTTATGTCTGCTAACAGTGAATTTCATATATACATAGCAATAATGTCTGTCAGCAGACTACAGTTTAGTACAAGCTCAGGAGTGCTGCAGCTAATTCCCTGTGCCCAAACCCAGCACGCCGGTGAGATGCGATGTCGAAATGCTGCCAGGAAGGGGGCAGTGTCAATCTGTTGCACTTCTGGCACTACTCACTTGCAGCGGATTGTCACATCTGTGCTAGCAGAAACTGGTATCGTGCACGGGCGGGCTGGTTGAGATAAGTAAACAGAACAAGTGGAACAAAATGTGGTCTGATTTTGTAGTCTGAGATTGGCAGCGTTTCACAAGCGATACGGATGCACAGTAACAGCAAGAAACCACAATTACAGATGGGGTGTGCTCTGTGGAGATTTTTGTGATCGTGTTGCAGGCAGTGTATGGTGTGGAGAAATAGATTCATGTTTCCCAAATTCCAGAGGGCAGCAGGAGAGTGTAAATTACTGCCTTTTACAGTGGCAGTGCCAGGTTAGAGAGGCTGTAGCCCAGAAAGGTAAGCAGCTAGAAATAGCAGGCTTTTTACCAACTAAGCATGGTATGGGATTTCCAGAGGATACAGGTGACAGGGGACATCTGTGACAACAGGACTTTTATTACAGGAGAGCAGACAGCTTGTCTATGCATGCTGTTGTCCTTTAGATGGGTGTAGTTGAACCTGGCTCCTCTGGGGAAGCTCTGGGACGTGTACTTTTGAGAAGCTCTCAGAGGAGGTGACATTGTGCTGAGGCTCAAGCTGAACAGCACCAATCAGCCCGAGCTCAGACAGTGATTAATGCAAAGCTTTTGGGGCTTTCTGCTTAGGACCAATTCCTGAGCAACATGGAACATGGGAGCTCTTACTAATTCAACTGGCAAAAAATGGCATGTCTGTGTATGAAGTGCTGAGTGTTGAGAAGGCTCTAGTTCCTCCTAAAGTCCCAGGACTTGTCACTAACAGTGTCATTGCTTCAGCTACTTTGTTTCCAGAAGATTATCCTTACCGGAGAATGTCTAGATGTTTGTGACTCCATAGATGTTAATACGGTCAAGTAGTTAAATCATTGAAGCATGGAACTATAATTGTGAGTAGCTTTGTTCCAACAACTTTTTTTTTGCAGAGCTGCACAAAAATGGTGGGATTCTGTTTCTTAGCATTGCTTGAATGTAACAATTTTGTTTTGCTAATAAACTGAGGCATTAAGTTTCTAATTTAGGGATGGGATAAAATAAGTTGTGCTGTGATTTCTAATCACGAGAGAACTCTTCTAATGTGCACATATTCCGTGTTTGTCTTATAAAAATCTTTTCTTAACAATGCCCATTGCAGCTAATTTGTAACTGCACAGTGTAAACATTGATTTCTAAAGTTTCTTTAATAGATCCCCAAGCTACTTAATTATCACTTAGTGACCCCTGTTTTCCAGTGGTGATTAGTTTAGCTTCCTCAAACTTTGTGAGAACTGGGTCTCCAGTGGCAGTAAGATGGACAGCTTCTTATAATAGGATAGGAAGGTCTCCAACACATTACTGATTCATGTCTTACCAGGAGTAGGATCTGCCCTTCACAGTGATACCCCTCCTAGCTGGGCATCTGTCTAGTTCAGCTAAAGCATGTATTAAAATCAGGGAGAAGCAAATTCAAATCAGAACTTCTCTAGGCTTTAAAAAAATCCTTTCTCTCACTAAGCCCCTTGCTTGTGGAAGGCTTCTTCTGGGTCTGGCATAACTTCTGTTCTGTGAACCATCTGTATTCTTCAGTATCTGTGACTATGTGAGTTGAGGGGAAAGAGCTACCTGCTTTCTGAGAATGATTTGCATGAGGAAAGCCTTTAGGCTAACTTGATCCCTGTTACACTTACATTGACTTAAACAGTTAACAGGGCTGAATTTCTCTTTTAGAGATGGAGTCTTCCACTGCAACTTTGCATCCCACTTCACTGTTTAAATGACTGGCACATTGGTTGTAACATCAGAGCATCACATCTTACACTGATATTCTTATAGAGCAGATGGTTAGAGAGAAGTTCTGGGACTTGGCCACCCTGAATGAGCTATCACCAACAGGAAAGGGGATGTTTGTAGAAAAAATTAATCAGTTTCTACCTGCATTTGGAAAAACAAAAGGTGAGACACATGGAGAGAGATTGGGAAAGGATAAAGAAATTATAGAAGGGTCATCAGAGATTTAAAAAGCTTTCAAAGCCATTGCAGACCACGAGGTACACTCCTTATTTTATTCCAGCCCATAACATGCAGTAAGCTAGCAGCTCAAACACATGAGTTTAGAGTACCCTCTACATTGCCTGTGCTACAAAAATAATATTTGTACCTTACCTGGCAGGTAAACCCTACAGTTTATAAAGAGGGAATAATTGCTAGCTATCAAAGATCTGAGCAGCAAGATATGCATGCATCCAGAAGAGCTTTGAACCAGTTGTCACAGAGTTCAACAGATGGATTGTACTCCTCTACAGCAACACCACAGGACATCATCTTGCAACAGGGCTAGGAAGAATATCCTTGGGCTAGGAATCCAGGCCCTTAGACCCTGTGCTGTGAGTAGCTGTTCTCTTTAGAGTACCCATGAGGCTAAAAGCACTTGGCTTATTCGGTCCTCAGAGCAAGATAATCCTGATAGCATTGTGCTTATACTGAAATACACTGAGAAGACAAGACAAGAAGTAGGAATTCTGGGGAAAAGTACTGATTAAAGTAAAGGGCATGAAAGATAAAGGGTAGAGACTGATTATAACTTTATTTAGGCAGAAAATTTGAGAAATGCTTTTACTGATCAGAGAGGAGAGCTGCTGGAAGAGGCTTCCAAAAGCATTAGTTATTGGTTTTCTTGTTACTTCCTACTGTCAGAGGGATAGATCTGTCTTAAAAGGGATACTGAGCCCATCTGTCAGTGATAATAGGGTATGGCTCAGAGATGCCCACCAGTCTGAGACAAGCACTAAAACTTTTCTTGTCAAGTACAGTATCACTGAAAACTCAGAAAATAAGACTGAAAGATGCATTTCAATGCCTTCAGGTCCACTAATATGTCTAGGTCTGCCCATCATTCTTGACCGACACTCGCCCTCTTCTGAAAACACTCAGTGATGCAGCCTCCTCAGACTAGTAGGAATTTTTGGCTCATTTTGGGCTTGCTTCCGTGGCAAGTCCATATCCTGTCTTCCAGTGTTGGCATTGTATGTCTCATGTAGCTAGTCTCTCCCCTGTCTACAACATTTGAATAGCTGATTTTTCCTAAGTGACTGTAGAATTTTGCATGTAATTTTTTTTAATGACACCTTTTTTTTTTCCCCAGACTTCCTCAGATAATCAAAACTGTTTTGAATACCAAGTCTGGTTTCCAACATATCTGCAGCCTCTCCCAGCAAGGTGCCACCTTAAAGTTTAATATGTTCATCCTCAGTTCCTTTTTTCTTGCTATTAATGAAAATATTGAATAATATAAGTTCTGGGGAAGCTCTCAACAAAAATCTAGCTTGATGCGTCTCTCCAGTTTGGTGTAGAAGTAGCAGCAACTTCATTTGCTTTGAAATTTCCCCCTCCCCCAACTGAGGATCAAGAACAACTTGCTTTCACAGACTCTGAAATGTTCCAAGCTTAAAATCTGTTACGAAGAAAACACTCCAAAGTCTGGGGCAACACAGAGTATGCCTAACAGCAGAATTTACTCATAGAAGATCCATGCTCTAGCTGTAAAATCCATAAACATTTAAAAGGAGAAGATCTGCTCAAGGAAACTCTTTTAAGTATTTATGGCACCCTGCCAGACAGCTACCAGGCCTAGACACCTCCTGGCCTTAGAGTTGGAATGCTATATAGAAATAGTCTCACCAGATTGTTGAAAAAACTAAAAAAAAGGGTGGAAATTAATTCTTTTGGAAAAGGTATGATCTCTGGATAAAGCTTGGTAAATCCTTGAAGGTTTTAGTTCTTTCGGACAAGAGGCAACAGGCACAAGGTGGAATACAAGAAGTTCTGTTGGAACATAAAAATCCAGCTTTTCATGTTGTTTGGGTTTTGTTTGGTTGGTTTTAATCTTATTTTTGTGTTTTACTTTTGGGTTTCTTTAATGGTGATGAGGAGTTGAACAATGGAACATGTTGTCCAGTGAAGTTGCAGAATGTCATTCCATGGAGATTTAACAAAAAAATCTAAGCCTTAAGCAACCCTCTCTAGTTGACCCTGCTTTGACCAGGGTTGAACTGCATAGTTTTCAGAGGTCTCTTCCTACCTGGATGAATTTGTGATTCTTGGGGGCCCTCTCACATGTTCCTTCAAAGCATTCATGTGTGACATCATTATAAACAAGGCACTGATTTGAGTCCCAGTTTGCACAGAAGTCCAAATGAGGAATTTGCAATGTGAGGTAAGGGAATGAGAGAAAGGTATCTGTTCCCTGAGTGTCTCACACTTAGCAGTGACACCTCTATGTGTGCCAACTGATGCCAGATTATCATTTACACATAACTAACTCTGGAAAGGCAGAAGAGGCAGTGAACAAAGCCCTCTGGGATAGAAGTGTAGACCTTCCTATATGTACACATCTGGACACATAATTAAGAATGCTACTGCTCCCTATTACATTTTATCCTTTATTGTTATAGTCCTTGTTTTCCTACTATGGCTTTAATTACAGGCATATAAGGGTATGTAAATCATCCCCAGTCTGGCTTTATGATGAAGCAATTGCATGTTATTTCCCAAAGTGGGATAGGACTCAGATGAAGGAAGACAGTGCCCCAAGCCACAACCCTTAGCACAAGGTACCATGAGTTTTAAATGACCTGTTTGAAAAACAGGGGATGGGGAGCTGGGGAGCTGCCACCAGGAAGGTCCATGTGAAGAGGTGGGAGCACGGCCTGATGAGGGACAAGAGACAGCACTTGCTCCAAAGACAGACTCCAATTTCTGTACAGGGAAACTGCCTGTCTTTGTGCATTTCTTCACAGTGTAGGGAAATGAGAGTGGAACAAAAGACAGAGTCTGTGTATCAAGAAATACTTTGCCCATGCAACTGATCTTTTCTCCACATAGAAACAACCCAGAAGAGCCTCCAAAACTAGGCAATGAGCAAACAGCATATTGGATTTTTCTTGAAGGTATATTAACAGTGTATTTTTCCCAGCTTCTCAAGCAGATATTTCCCTCTTCTTTCTATTTCTTATTTCAACATTCTTTTTTCCCAAGCTGCACAGCTTTTGTGTACACTGCAGAGTTGCTTCTGTAAATATAGCCTCTCTGATAGGCCTCCAATATGTAGTTAAATGCTGCTTTCTGAAAGCACCTATAGGATCTTGAGAAAGAAATAATTCTTTAGCTTAAGAGTAGGTCAGAGAGCATTACTTACTGCTCAAATGTAGGATCCCTCTCTTACTTCGCAGAACCTGGAGCTCTGCTTGTGCTCTGACTTCAGGTTGCTCTGACAGAGCTGCTTGGGTTACCCTGTAAGAAAAGCAAGAAGGCAAACACTGAAAAGGACATTTTAAGGTGAATGTAAAGTGTGATTGTCATTTCCATACAGCTTCTCTCATCACAGAGCTTCACTGGTCCAATCTTCTACACTAACATTCAATAATTCTGGACCGAACTTGAGGGCTGGCCTGTTAGTGGGATGTAACCAGTGCTGTGTGAGGGAGAGAAGCAAAAGTGGCAATTACATCAACTGCATCTGGCTGCCATATCAATTTTCTCAAGGATTTGTTGTCAACAGCTGGCCCACCTAACTAGGTGGTTTGAACTTGAACTGCAAATGCTGCTATGATGCTGGTATCAGCAAGTTCTGGCTGCAGAGCTGTCAGCCTCCGAGTGCCATCTTCTGTGGAGCTAAACTGGCTTACATAAAATTATAGAATCATTTTGATTGAAGAAGACATTTAAGATCATAGAGTCCAACCATTAAACCTGAATTGCCAACCTACACCAGAGCCTACACATCTTTTAAAAACCTCCAGGGATGGTGACTCAATCACTTCCCTGGGCAGCCTGTTCCAGTGCCTGACAACCCTTGCATTGAAGGATTTTTTCCTGATATCCAATCTAAACCTGCCCTGGCACAACTTGAGGCCATTTCCTCTTGCTTCCACTTGTTTCCTGGGGGAAGAGATTGACACCCACCTCACTACAACATCCTTTCATAAAACTGTTCCTACAGATGCTGTGGCAACACCTGTCTACTACTATGACACCCAGACAATGTAGCATTCAGTCTCTCTGGTGCAACTAGCTGCTGGACTCTGTGAGTCTCATCCCTGCCATCCTCATAGGACCTTTGCAGTAAAATAAAATGGCCTGCAGGTGTAGAGTGAGGCTGCTGCTTCTGTTATCTCAGATGTGAGACTTCAGGAAGAATTTCTGCTTCCCAGAAGTGTTTCCCATTAGCCCCAGTTTCAGACAAACAATTTTTGGATTAACTGGTATATAATTCAGCAAGACAACAGTACCTTAAATGTGCTTCTTTCAGGGATGTGTACTTTGTGCATTAGTCCCTCCTGCCCTGAAAGAAGCAATGTCTATATTTACAGGTTTATCCAGACAGTGTTGCCATATCCACAGGGAGTAGCTTACACTGAAACTTTAAAATGTGCCAGACTCCCTGCCTTTTTTTCCTTTAAGCCATAGGGTGTTTCCCATTTGTTCTTTACTGAGCCCTCTGAAACAGGTGAGTGTTGTGCTGCTGAAGTGGCAGCCTTGGGCAAAACGTGGTGTGTGATTTCTCCCACCAGCTCTGGGGTTAAGTACTGTGCCTTGCCCCTCCTGCCCTTTCCCAAGAAGGGTGTGAATACTGCCCCTGTCATTAACCCCCATCCATTTGGGATAACGGGGGCTTCTGCCTTGGTCCCCAGAAGTGGAAGCGGCCCCCGCTGCTGCAGCATCTTCAGCTGCAGCCCTGCTGAGGTGCCCCTCCTACTGCTGGAGCGTAAATCCCCAGTAGCTCTTTTAACCACTCTGCTCATACTACTTGAATAATAAGTTTCCATTGTCATTAACGCTGATCTATAGCAGCATTAATGTGTGAAATCACTGGGTGTGAAAATAGTGTACTAACCACTACTTAATGTAATATTACCACAGTAATGTCTCTAAAAATATCTTGTCCACTTGATTGCTTTCATTGTGAACTAGAGATAATGTACCACTTACAGCTGATTATTAAAATTCATAAAGCTTTGGTTCTTAATTACAGCAACTTGCAATCAAAGTGAAATGTCAGATCCTGAATGTTATTTATCTGTATACAAATTCACAAAAACAAGAAAATCTGACGACCATCTACACAACAAAGCTGAGCTGCTTTGTTTTAAGGTCAAGTAAAATAAATACCCATGTAAGTATTTATTGAGGCAGCAGGTTGGAATCAGTGAGCATGAAATCTTTGACATCGTAGAACTCATCTTGTATAAAACACATCTTTGGCAATATTCAGATGTTTAAATTATAGAAGTGAGTTGGAAAATGTATCAATGAGGATGGAAATGTAAGCTTCATAGAAAACTGTTGTGGGCGGAGGGAAGTAACTACTTGATGTGTTAAGAATAGAAATTTCACTATTCAGGCTCAAGGTTAAAACAAAGATGGAGATACCTGAAAATGCAGAGAGAGATTCCCACTGCCATGGAGAATTAGCCTGGTGGCTGTCAGGAGAGAATAGTCTTTGGTTTCAAACATCAGAATGGCCTAACTATAATGATGCTTTCAGTCAACGGTGGCACTGTACAAAATAATAATGTTCTTTTGTGTACCCTTAGCTTTGTAATTTCAGAGCTGTGGGGTGGAGGTTTTAGGGGGTTGGGGTTTTTTTCTTTTTTTCAAGTTACTACTCAGGTCTGAGTGTTTACAGTTCTTACAGTGCTCTGGGGTGTAAGTTTATTAACACATGCTTTTAGCCATAGCTTTTTGGTTTGGTTTGGTATTTTTGTTTTTTGCTTTTTTGTTTTGGTTTGTTTTGGGTTTTTTTGTTTGTTTGTTTGGGGTTGGGTTTTTTTTTTTGTTGTTCTGGTATGTGAGCTACAGGCATAGTTAAGTGTTGAAACTACAATTCTGTTCTATTTATAGTCCCACTAGAGTTCTTCAGTTATTGTATCTGTCCTGTGCCAGTCTGGAAAAATTCGATCCAGAGGGAACCAATTTCTCATAATAGCAAAATAAAACAATATTAGAACAATGGGATCACTTCCTTACTAAATCTGACTAGCACCATTTCTTTCTTCTGATTAATTTTACTTTGAAGGAGATATGGCCCATTGTTTGGAAAGTTCTTTAGGAAAGCTAAGCTTTTTCCCACAGGACATACCCACTGTCTACACACTAATTATTTTTTGAATCTTTTTTGCCAATAGATTAAAAAAAATATCTTTGCATAAATGGGAAATCAAACCTGATAACAATAATAATTTTCCTAGGCTTTCCGTACCCCTTTTCCCCTCAGGTGTTACTCTTTCTGGTGGTTTTGGTTACCTTTATTATGACACTGATGAGGGAAGTACTCAATTTTAGAGCTGATCCAGTAGACCCAAGTGTTATTCCCTTGTCGGTTTGTCTCACAGACATTTGCTATTTGCCTGCCCCTCTTCCAGCTACACTGACAAACATTTTTGAAACAGGAAAATTGTTTCCTACACTGGCCACATGATGCACTTCTGATTCACTGTGACTCACCCTGGCATGGCGTCTGTCCTGGCTTATGACGATTTTGTAGCTGTCTGCTGATGTTTACACTGACTTGTGTATCATGAACAGCACAGCTAGTTTGCAGGGGGAAGGATTTCTACAGCTGTGTCACTTGGTGAGCTCTTTGCTATGTGCTCTCCCAGTGCCAGCCTGAGCCATCAGAAATTCCTACAAGCTCAGTACTTCTGGGCTGTCCCCCTGCTACCAAAGCTCTCCTGCTCTGACTGCTGCTGCAGCAAAAGCTGCTCTCCATGTGGATTGTCCTCCAATTGGAGCGTGCCTGTTCCTGTGTGCTCCTCTGTACCTGATTCATGGGTGCCATCCAGAAAACTTGCCCATTCACAAGCAGAGCAGAAGCCTCTGAGAAATGCAGAGGCAAAGTCGGTGACCTTCCCTCTCCACTTCTGCCCCTTTACCTGGGGCATGTTATGAGGCTGCTGGGATGTTGGCAGCTTCAAAAGGTCTCTCACTGAGTCCTGCTCAAGAGCTTTCCCCTCTTAGTACCTGATCCCTGTTTCAGTGTATAAGGTGTACATGGCACAGTCCAGGCCAAAAAAGAAAATTCTCATAATGAAAAAATACTGTTTCATTCCTCCTCTTAAAATCCCAGACAGAAAACTAGAAGAATATTTGATGCTAAGATCATGCTCATCCTTATGTCGCACCAAACTTGGTCCCTCATATCTCAAGCAATGGGTTTGCAATATATCACTTCCTGCAAAACCTGTAAGACAGTTACCCATCCTTTTTAGTGCCAAATGTATCATGTTTTATGTCAGGTGGCTTGCAGCTGTAAGCAACATCTCTGTGTACCTCCTAGCCTGCTTCCAGAGCCTGCTCATTTGCAGGTAACTCAGTCATCCTTACCCTCCATGGCAGAATTCAGTGTGAACATACCCTTCTCAGCTTACTTTTTCAATTGCACTCTCGGGGCTGCTCACAGTCCCCGGGAGGTCTAGGTGCTTCTCTTGGGAGTTTGCAGCTGTGGTGAGAATCTGAAAGGAGATACACTTAGCTAAGCTGTGTCTACACTGCACGCAGAGGTTCAGGTAAATGCCTCACAGTCTGATTGCAGCAGGCAGAACCCGGCATAGCAGTGCACAGGTGGATAGCCAGGAGCTGCCCAGCTTAGGGACCAAATCCAGGATTTCCTGAGCAGACTGAGCCCACTGACGAATGCGTCCTCAAGAGGCAACATCTGACAGCTATCCCACTCACAGGAAAACACCACAGATCGAGGAATTTAACGCGAGCACAGCAGGCCACGTTTGCATTTCGCCTGTTGCCTCTCCACACTTCCCAAATGCTGCAAAAAAGACCCAAGCATCAAAGGGAAGGCAGCCCCTGGCAGTCGTGCTTCAAAATTTCCAGTTTGTGCACTGGAAATCCTGCAGGCTCACACTGCCATATGCTGCAGGTTGCTCAGGGAGGGAAGGCTCTCTTGTGCCTCTCACATTAGCCTTTAATTCCATGTAACAGGTTTGGGGCTGGTGATGACAGCTTTGCACCTAGGGGGGAGACAGTTAATTTAGATTGGGCACCTGTGGCTCCCTTGTCCTCTCTGGCTGAGGATAGATCTCCTTTAAATACTGTATTCATTACCTTCTCTGCGAGCAAGAAATCACACTCAGCAAAGGAGGCACAACATATAAAAAACATGTCCTCCCACACTCCCTTTTCTACAGGATAGGAGATGTTTGACTTCACACTCAAGGAAGCAGCTGAGAAATCCTTCAGATGACTAAACATTTCCATTGGTTTGCAATGGCAAATGCCCTAGATTTAAAAAATTCACAGAAGTATCTGAGTTACAAAGTGGACTATGAAATATTTGTGGACATGTTCTTACCTTCCTTCTACTGACTGACATCAGAAGAGTGGGGTAATGGAGAGGTGGTGGGAATTTTAGGGTAACAGGAAAGTAAATGGGTGATGATAGGTTTCAAAATTAATTTCTCATCCTTTGGGAAGGACATCCTATGCTTGCCTGGATTTGGTTACCCTTATTTCAGAGAGTATTTAATTTCTGTGAAAATTTGCCATTTCAGTTTAGTAGCATTTATGTTTTGAGTGATGCTTTCCATCTGAGATGTCTGCAGTCCTGGTGACCCTGGGCTGAGGCTTGGGCTAACCAACAGCCACCAGGGAATCTGAATGGGCAAATTGCCAGTGCTGGTAAATTACCATTTAGTAAGAGGAAAACTGTGTATTCTGGAACACATAATATGCTCCTCAGTGATGCTCAGCTTCAGCTTCTCATTCAGCAGCAGGGACATGAGTGATTTTTCTTTCACTATGTAGTGAATATGATGCTGTTGACAAGTCCAGGCCTTACTGCCCTAGGAACTGAGCCCTGTGGAAGCCTTCAAGCAGAGAGGCAAAGGATCCTGGCTACAGACTGTTCTCATCCAGTTTCAAGGTTGGAAGAGGAAATAGAGTTTATACAAAACTGAGCCCAACCCCCCAGAAACATCTTGCTTTGTTTATGTTCTGAGCTAAGCCTGCAACTCTCACTGTTCAGAAAAGATCCAGACATTTAACCATCTGACTGACTTCACATAATTTCCTCGATCTCATTGAGAGATCGGGCTTTTAGCTTCGGCTCATGACATCCCCCTTTTTTTTTTCTCTCTCTCTCTGGTCTCCAGCATCTGAAAGATCCCTATATAACATGATTATGCAACCATGCAAATGGACATGGTTCTTTTCATTTACTGCAAACCCTGTTTCAGATCTCCCATTAGGAAAGCAGAATCATCTATGAGAGACACGCCATAGAAGGTAGCAGGAAAGGAGTTTTATGTGGCTCTGTTTGAATGCTTGAAGGTAGTATTACAGATGGAAACAGACTATTTGAAGCAAGCCGGTGTGCCACCATCTCTCCACAGGAACCGGCATCAGCTAATAGACTCAGACAGTTCTCCTCTGAATCCTTTCCCCTTAGGAAACGGCAGATACTTGCCTTCCTGCTTGTTTTCCTCAGCTGGAGTTCTCCCCCGGCTCCTCCTCCCAGAGCTCCGGGGAAAATAGCAGGGTGGCTCTCCCAGAAGGCTAATTTGCACCCTCCCACTGTAAACAGGCAGTTGCCTTCTTCACTTTGCACCCAGGCGGGAGGGCCTCAGGAGGCACTCACACGTACTGGTGCTGCTGAGCACGGCGCTGAGCGCAGGAGCTGAGGCTGACTGGGGAGTGAGGGAGTCCCTTATAGACAGAGTAAAATAAATAAAATCCACAAAGGCTGTACTACCGGGTTAATGATTTGAGACACCTTGGCCACCTCTTACTGTTCTTACAGGTGAAGATGCACCTCTCCACCATGGTAGAAGCTAGCGCCTGATCAGTGCTGCTGGCCTTCCCCATCACAGTGCCCAAGGCCCTTGCTGAGGCTTCACCATCCCAGAGAAATTCCCAGTGTCAGGGGTGCTGAAAGCAAAAGTTGAGGGCAGGCTGAGCTTTGCTGCTGCTGCTGCACGGTTGTGTCTGTCTTCTTTCCTCACTCTCTGGTGAAGGGGCTGCTCCATTGCCTGCACAGTGAAAGGGACACATTTGCTCTCCCCGAGCCTCTCCTGAAAAGCTGTCTTCCCATTTCCCTGCCCTTAAGGGTGTGTGTGTGTGTGCCTTATCTATGCAAAAAGTTCCCCTTATTGAGTAACCAGGGCTCCTGCATCCATCCAGCTCCTCGTATTGGGTAACCGGGGTTCCCTCCCAGACCTGGGCAGCAATTTGCAGCTCCCGTGTTCTGAGAAAGCAGCGGGAACCCCTCCTGCAGGTGCTGCAGGACAACACACGCCGTGGCCCTTGCCCTGCAGCAGCCCCAGGACGCAGCTGAGGCGGGCCGGCAGCACGGCCCACGGGGCGAGAAGGCCGCAGGAAGCAGCGGGGCTCCTCAACACCGGGAGGCCCGGGAGGCGACCGGGCACCCAAGCTCGGCGGGTGCCGGC
>JAAWXA010000004.1:39282482-39296198 GCA_038090715.1 Florisuga fusca | reverse complement strand
TTCTGCGGGTAGTGTCTTAGTGTCTGTGGGTATCGTCGTTGCTGCCTCTCCCCTCGGGTTGTGTTCGTCTCTGGCCGCCCTCTCCGCTTGCTGCCTCTCTCCGTTTCCCCCCCGCTCCCTCTGTCAGCTCCGCGTATCCTGGTGCGTTTCTCTCTCCCTCTCCTCGCCGCGCAGCCCTCCCTCTGTGCAGCCCTCTCCGTGAAATGGAGCTGAACAATTGCACCGGAGCAGCTTTTACTCTTGCTGCCATATGTCCGTGTGCCGAGGCACCATTTCTCTTGCGGTGTTTTGAATGCATTCGTGCTGGAAATATTAGGACAATAACAAAACTGTGAATTTCTGCCTGTGCCTTTTTTTTTTTTTTTTTTTTTTTTTTTTTTTTTTTTTTTTTTTTTTTTCCTTTTGGTCACAATGAGATTTGAAATCAGAGTCATCTGAGATGCCCGGGCCAGATGCTGTCAGGCAGACGTTCCAGGAGGAAAGGAGAGCACTCCCCTGATTATTACTTGCCATCCCAACACCAAAAGATACATGCCATGTCACTGAAGTGGCATCATCCTTTGTCTTTTTCTTTTAAAGGCAGATACAGTTTTGAAATCAAAGAACCTGTAGTAATTGCCCAGTTCCTTAAAACATCATGCTTGCATTCATCTGCAGGGTACCTGAAATGGTGGTAGCTGTGATCACTTCCCCATCCACCTTAAATACGGCGTTTGCTGAGGCTGGCTCAGTAGCACAAGACTCACTTCTCTTGTCTCCCATGAAGCCCCTGCTGGAGCACCCCATAGGACTGTTGGCTCTCATCATCACGGGGGGTGATGCACAGCCCTGTGTCCTTCTTCCTGCTAAAAAGGAGCTTCGAGACTGGGAGCTGTACTGCCCTGTAATTAATGTTCACTCGGCCTCAAATATGCAGAGACAACAACTTAAATGTCAACATTCCTAGTTAATCCCTTGCTAACAAAATATGCCTGGAAAGAGATGGCCCTGTGTAATCTCCAGTGAACAAGATCTTACTTTAGCAGTATGAACACTTGGGAGATTTCTCCAGCTTGACCAATGAAAAAGAAAGATTTTCTTTCATAATCTCAGCTGTAAACGATGCATTTGATCCCCTCGGTGAAGAAACCCACTGCATGTGTCAGAGCATACAAAACCTCCTCTGCCTGAGCTCTTCTCCAGAACAGCAACAAGCTGGTCTTTCTGGGTGGTGTCTATGACAAGGGATGTGACTTCTGTTCTCTGATGTTTGATGCTTTCTTCTCTGCTCAGCGAGAGGTCCACAGACTCTTCCTGAACTGTGTTTTCCAGACCAAACAGCTAGCAATATTAGAAAGAATGTTACAGGGGAAAATTGATTTCAATACCCTTGCAGGAACATTGGACCAAGGACCACAGACATGAGGTGTTTGGACTTTTTTTTACATGTGGAAGTCAGCCTTATGCTTACCCTGAGGGGCCCAGTCAGATCCTGAGTGGTGTTCATGTTGTCTCTCTGCAGAGGTTTTAAGCCTTCAGTGTAGGCATAAGGCAGAGCACCCAAGGTGAGGAGATGAAACTCCTTGCTGTGCAAAGCAGACTGACATTTTCATTGCCCTGGCTCACCATAGGCAGGATACCAGTGATTCTGCAGCTGGCACCCTCAGTTGCAGGGCAGCAGCATCTCCCCTGGCCAGCCACAGGGTTTCTTGCCTGGGGAGGATCAGTGTCTGAGCTCTAGGCCCAGCAAAAAAAAACATGGTAGAAAAATTGGTGGGCCATCGTTCTTCTGGAGATAGCCCCAGTTTTACAACCAATCTTTGCATCTCCTGATTATTTGTGTCTCTGGTACACAAGCATGCGTTGGGCAATTTTGCTGTTCTGCCTGTGGTTTTCAGTCAGTGGGTTCCTGCATGCCAGCATCATCTTACACTTGATAATAACACAATATCCACTTCTTTCCCTTGCATTTTATGGGATTTTTTTCCCTTTTTTTTTGTTTGTCCCTTCTTTTCTGAAGGATGTCTGAGGGGTGCTCTCCCCACCATTACTTCAGTCTCATTTCAGCCTGACTATTGACACTCTCTTTCTCACACCGCCTCTTTTATTCTGCTTTGTTCTTCCACCACCACCTGTTGCCAAAGCCTCTTCCTTCCCTACTGCGTTATCTTCTAGAGACCTATCGATCTCCTTTTTCTCCATGCCTAATCTCTTCCTTCCATTATTTTATAAAGTACCCTCTCTGTTTCTCTCTTTCTCACTGCCCAACACTTGCCCATGCTGAGCCATCCCTCCACTGCTTCCTGCTGTGGAAGCAACCCCCCCTCCAACCTTATGGCCTGTCATATGCCACGACTGTACAGCAACACTCCCTTTCATAGAATCATAGAGCAATTTAGATTGGAAAAGATCTTTAAGATGACTGAGTTGAACCATAGATCTAACACTGCCAAGTCCATCACTAAAGTCCTTAAGCACCACAACTACGTGTCTTTTAAATACCTCCAGGGATGGTGACTCAACCACTTCCCTGGGCAGCCTCTTCCAGCACCTGGCTACCCTTCTTGGTGAAACCTTTTTTCCCAATATCCAATCTAAACCTCCCCTGGAACAACTGGAGGCCATTTCCTCTTGTTCTACCACTTGTTACTTGGGAGAAGACATCAACCCCCATCTCACTACAACCTCCTTCCAATGTAGCTGTCAAGAGTGATAAAGTCCCCACTCAGCCTCCTTTTCTTTTGCAGCACTGTAGCCTCACTTGTGTTCACCCTGTGCCCTGTGTGAACAACCTGTGCACCCCCTGTCACCTCTGCTGCAGGCAAGCAGCCATGTTCAGGCTGGTAGGGCAGGCAGTGGGAAAGCTGCTTGCCCAAACCTCCTGCAGCCTCTCATCCCCCAGGAGTCCTTCCCCAAGGATGTATTTGCCCTGGTATTTGCTATTGCTCCTCCAAAGGAGGTCCTGGGGAGCTGCAGTTGTTTGCCCCTCTCCACCACCCCTGTTCCACAGCTGCCTTCCCCTGCCTTGCCTGCTCCTCACCTCTGGGGCTGTGAACCCTGGTAGAACCACCATGCTGCTGGTACTCTGGGCCCTGGCAGGATGGAATTGGAAGGACCTTGCTCAGATTAAGCCCATGTGGAAAGAGATTACTTCTTGTTCCCCAGCTATTTAGTACTGAGTCTAGAGTTCTTGATTCTAACTAATGGTTAGAGATGGCTTTGTGTAAACCTTTACCATCACCTCTAGCTTTGTAGCCTCTTTACCATCTTGCTGTGCTGAAACAAATGTGCAACACATTCAGACTCTGGAGATAATTGTGTATTTTCAAAGCCTCCATTCTTCTGCAGGACTTGCAGTGCTTCCATCTTTCCCTGCCCTCACCTTATTCCTGACTCTTTTCCCATCTACTGTGTTTTCTATTTTTACTCTCAACAAAGGGTTGTGGGCTTGGAGGCTGCTCTTGTAGCCGTAGATGTAAAATGCCTGCTGCGTGGAGTTTGTAATGAAAGAACCGCTCCTGGAAATTAACTAATTCACAGACCTAACTAATTAACTCTGCAGCCGCATGGAGCAGAGGAGGAGTGTCAGTGTGGTTTCATTGCCCAGGGCACTGGGCTGGGGGAGAGGGAGAGAAGGGAGGCGGAGAGACGGGTGTCTGTGATCCCAGGTCTTCCTCTGGCGTCTGCCACCATAAGCAAGTTGTTTCCCATCCCTGTTCCCCTTCCCCACGCTCTCACTCTCCAGTGGAGCTGCTCAGGGCAGGAGCTGTTTCTTATTATGCCTGTTGAGTGCCTTGTACAGGGAGGCCTTGACATTGGCAGGGGCACTAATCGCTGCTGTTGTGCAAACAATAAATACTGGAGGGACAAAGAATTATGGAGCCAGATAGCTCCGGTTATCAGTTTGTTTCTTCCTGGATTTTCTTCCCTTGCTATCTCTGCCTCCAAGAGAACAGCAGCATGCTTTTGACAAGGGCACATCTATCCTTCCATAGTGGTACCACATCTCATCCTTTCTTCTTCTCTCAGGCCTCCCTGGAGCCAGTGAAGATATTCCTGCAGAAATACATTGGAAGTGGATCAGGGTCTTCCACCCTGAGCAGCACAGTTTAGACATCAATACAACCAGAGTTTAGAGTTTACTGTGAGCCAGACAAGGTTGCCTATGCTATTCCAAGGCCAGATGTTTGATACGAAAGGTTTCTATCCATGCATGTTCCCACAGAGGTTTGGGATGTCCGTACTACCCTCCCTGGCTCACTCTCTCCTCCATGTGTGCTGCTGGAGCCCCAGGGAGCCCTGCTGGGCACCTACCTGTGTAGCAGTCACCAGCAGCACATGGATGAGGTGAGCCCGCTGCCCAGGAGCTTGCTGAGAGACTGCTGGAAGCTTCCCTCACCCATGTGGAGAGTCACCCCTTCCTTCTGCCTGCCCCTGCCCAGGCAGCACAGTAACTGCAGCTTGTCCTTGCTGGGATGGTGGTTAGGACAGGGGCTGGCTGAGTAATGCACGGCTTGGATGGGTTTCTGAGGCTCAGGGTGGCCAGAACACACAAACTAGGAAAACACCATTCCGCTGAGTCCCAGAGCTGCTGAGGCAGTGACAGCTGCTGCTGTTTGGGATCAGGGATTGTGCCCCACGTTGCAGCTGCATGCACTCCCAGCTGACACTACAGGGCTGAGCACTGCTGGGACTGCATCCAGCGTGCGAGGAGGCAGAGGCACTCAGGATGGGGACCTAGAATGAGGAGAGGAAACAAAATAATTGCTGGATGAGGGTGGAGATACATTCGACTCCCCGAGTGAAGCATGCTTTCCTGAGGATTGCTGGGGTGTGCTTGCTGAATGTGAGCTCTGGCCTCCAGAGACAACACAGTGGGAACTTTTCTGATGGTTGACAGAAACTCAAGGAGAAGTCTCAAGAGTCAGTGTTGTGCTGTGCTCCTTTTCATGCTAGATCTGCCAGAGGTCTGGAGAACCAGCCACTGTGCTGGTCCTTACTATGCCAACACAAGTAGACTCTTTCTTTTGACCTGGCAGTGCTCAGCACCATGCATTATGCTTGTCTCCTGGCACCTCTGCAGTCACTTAAATGGTTTAGATACCAGCTCATGCTGAATCTGGAGCAGGTGGCTGAGGCTAATGACAGTAAAGAGCCATTACTGCAGCAGAGGGTTTTTTCCAGTAACTGTGGTTGTTAATTTGCCTGATGATAGCAACAGATATTTGGGCAGGAAAAAAAAATCAGCAATAAACCAGCAGTTGGTAGTTGGAGTTTTAATTTCCCTACTGTCCCCGCTCTTGGCACCCAGCCTCTGTGACCTCTTACTCTGGATCCTAGCTGTATGCCCCACCTTTGCTAAGTGTCTTTGATTCATCACACACATTGGCACATGCCATTCCTCTGCCTCACCCCAGTCCCTGATCTGTTGTCCTGGCCTGATGTGTGCCCCTGAACTTGCCCTGCAGCATTATGCCATCTCAGGGGACTCTGGGCAAAAGGCTGGGCTGAGGGCTGGCAAGAGAGAGCACAAGGGACCCTCCCACAGCACAAACCACTCTCTCACAGGTGACTGTGGAGCACTCCGCCAAAGCTCGGAGAGCAATTGGTTTAAGACTTGAGCATGATTGCTGGAAAACTGGTCTCCAGTTACCACGTGTAGTCTGGGTTCTTCCACTTGCACCCAAGCAGGGACCTCTGTCCAGTCGTGTCACCGCTGCAGTTGGCACACTGCAAGCACCCAGGCACCACACCTGAAAGGTGCACAGCCCTGCACAAATCCCCAGGGTACCCTTGCCTTGCAGAGCCCAGCTCAGCAGTGGCCATCCCTGCTCAGCTGAGGGCCAGGAGAGGGAAGATTGTCAGCTCCAGCCCTGGCCCCACCAGTGGGGAGAGGGGGGTGTGTGCAGCTGTGGCATTGGGCAAGAGATGCTAATGGAAAACAGAAACAATTCAGACTGCATGGTGGTGGGGGAAACACTAACAATATTGTAAGTTTTGGGCTTGTAATAGTCCTGCTAGTGAAGTAACAGCCGGTGAAATCACTTTTTTCCTCCTTTTTTCTTTTTCTTTTCTTTTCTTTTCTTTTCTTTTCTTTTCTTTTCTTTTCTTTTCTTTTCTTTTCTTTTCTTTTCTTTTCTTTTCTTTTCTTTTTTCTTTTTTCCCTTGCCTTGCCTTGCCTTGCCTTGCCTTGCCTTGCCTTCCCTTCCCTTCCCTTCCCTTCCCTTCCCTTTTTTTCTTTTTCATTAGGACACAGTTTTCCAGCTTGTTATACCAGGGCCAACAATACTCTTCAGTGCTAACAGGGTCTTGGGTGAGCCAACATTCCTCTGCTAAGCATTACCAGAGAAAGAAGAACAAAATGTTGTATCCCCTTCCCATATGCCAGTCACTAGGAGCATTGCCTCTCTCCTCAGTCTGTGGGCAGGTAGAGGGTGAGGGGGGGTCCCTGCCAGGGCAGCAGCAGCTCTTGGGGATGTTCTGTCCTTCTTTTACAGCAGAAGTCTGCAGGGCAAGAGGGCTGCAAATAGCACCTTTTGGACAGTGAGGCTGGGAGGACTGGAGTATTTTTATCCCACTGGGAGGTGGCAGAGAACATTCTGGATAATCATTTCATGCTGGTTGGGAGTGGAGTGTAGTTTAGTTTCTTTCTGGTTGTGTTAAATGCGTGGTAAGGTGCCTAGTGCCTTCTATTGGCATCTTTATTTATTTAAATACAAACTAAGACAACACTACATCAATTGTTCCTTGTTCTTTGCTTCCTCTTGTCTTATCATTGTTTCTATCGCATACTCTTAGCTGTACCAAGCTTTTGCTTTTTCAGCTGAATCAGATACACTGAGTGAGAGTTCCAAACTGAATTTCCTGCAGACTCAGGAGGCTGTACGGAGGGAGCAAGCACACATTACATCACTGGCTTTCCCCTACTGCTATTTCACTTCTATTTCAGGGTACTTCCTAACCTTATTTGCTGACCAAGCCTTTGGTCTGTTGCCCCCTGCATGCCTAACCCTCCTTCAATGATAAGTTAAACAAAGAGAGTCTGGGAGAGTTTTCTTACCCCTTCAGCTCTTCTGCCTTTCATGCGACTCAGTTGGCCCCTCTGCTATTTTAACCTCTAGGTCCTATAGCTAGGAGCAGATTCCCCTGTTGGATCATTCTCCTGCTACTTAGCAAAAAGTTTGTAACTAAATGGCAAACTATGAGTCGAGGGCCTCTTTTCTCGCCAAACTCCATAAAAGATAATTACTCCTGAAGTTCAAGTGGTGGCATGTTTTGCAACAGATCTGGAAGCCTAGTATGCAGCTTTCAGATAGACATTGTAATTGTGCCTATGATTCCCCCCTCCATTTTTATTTTTTTTTCCTTCGGTGATTTTTAAAATTCATATATTGAAAACTTGCTGAAAAACTAAGGAGGGTGAGTGCAAGGAAGATGGAGCCAGATTCTTCTCAGTAGTTCCCATTGACAGGATGAGGGGCAATGGGCACAAGCTGGAACACAGGGAGTTCCATTTAAGCATAAGAAAAAGGTTCTTTACTATGAGGGTGACTTTCCAGTGGAACAGGCTGCCCAGGGAGGTTGTGGAGTCTCTTTCTCTGGAGTTACTCAAAACCCACCTGGATGCAGTCCTGTGTAATGTGCTCTAGGGAATCCTGCTTTAATGGGAGAGTTGGATTAGATGATCTCTCAAGGTCCCTTCCAACTCTGATAATTCCATGATTCTGTGTAGTCTGTCAACAGTCTGCTCATTATGGGGTGCCACAGATCAAAATACCTGTGTGCTGATTTGGGGACATTTGTTATGTGCACAGACTGGTGAAATCAGGAAGTGTGGTCCTGAGGGCTGGGGACTCTGCATCTAACTTTACAAGGACACCACAGGACAAAGGCAGACCCGGTTCTTCGCAGAGGTGTGGCAATACATTGGCATCATGCTGAGGTCAGAGTTCAGGATGCTCTTCATTAGGGATTGGGTTCCCTGTTAGGAGTCTCTATGTTTTCCTTTAAACTTTGAGTCCTCTTTGTCTCTGGCGATATCTCCTGCAGAGGCCAGATTCTGGCCTCTTTTCTTGCCTTAAATTCTGTTGTACTTAGCTCATTACTCTCCTAATGATGAGCTGACAAATGCTTTTGCTTGATTTACTGGCGGTGTTACAGGTGTGTGGAACACTTGTCAGTACCTTGCTACTACATGCCTAATTTTTCCAGCGGCTGGGTGT
Organism: Florisuga fusca; assembly: GCA_038090715.1. Lineage (NCBI taxonomy): Eukaryota > Metazoa > Chordata > Aves > Apodiformes > Trochilidae > Florisuga > Florisuga fusca. The sequence goes on along the minus strand of JAAWXA010000004.1, from coordinate 39,287,997 downwards.
GCTAGCTTCCTTTGCAAAACATCCCTGCACGTTTACCTGGTGTTATTCCCCTGCCGTGGACTATGTCACATACGTGCACCCAAAGCTTACAGAGGTATGCCCTAGGATTTCCTACAACACCCCCCAAAAAACAGGCCCTACATGTGGGTGTTGCTATAATTGGCCTCCAAATAAGGAGAAGTAGGTGGAGAAACGATGTGATGGAGCCACTGTGGCAGTGGCTGTGGGCATTCTGGACGAAGGATGGTCTGGACCCACCTTGGGACAGGCAGGAGGGCAGTGTGCATCCCTGCTCCTACTGCCCCTAGTAAGGAGATCCTGGCTGCTGCAGCCCACGGCACAGGTTTGCACCCCACATTTCACCTCTCATCTGTTTGTCTTCTTAAACCAGAAAAGAACGTTTTCACTTATCAGACCCCAGAAAACAGACCTTCACCACCACCTGCAGAAGTGCCTCGCTACTGTCAAAGAGGTGTTGGAGCAAGGGAGCAGGGCAGGTGAGAGACCTCTAGCCATGGCACAGCGACGGGGCAGGAATAGCTCGGCACGGAAGGAACGTCAACATTTTGCGCACACATTCCTTCACCAGTTGGGCAGAGCTCTCCCGCTCTTCTTCTGGTTGTGTTGCTAGGAGAGGAGGGCTCTGCCCTCTCCATGGCTATGAATAGCTCACTCTTGTTTATTCAGCTCAGCTCCGCCTGCTGGTTACAACCACAACCGGCACCATCTCAGTGCATGACACCACCAGAAAACAATGCAGCTCCAAGAGGAACAGTTTTCCCTCCGGCTGAGACGGCTTCAGGATACCTCTCCACCGCGCCGCTCCTGAGCCGTCCTTCTTCTCTCACCAGGCTCCACGGCACATCCTCTGCTTCCAGCAGAAAGCTGTGAAACCAGCCGAAGAGCACACTGTCACCCCCCAAAAGCAACGCTGCGAGGCAGGACTGCAGATCAGTGCAGGAGCTCAGGAACCCGGGCTTGAAAATAAACACGATCGCTTCAGAGTCCTTTCCTGCTATTCCTGTGTTGGAATTTTTCATGAGCTAGAAAAAAAGTTACTTTCCTTTTTCAGTGAAGGCTGAGATTCTTGCATAATCCCACGAATCCAAGATCAGGGTCCTTAAAAAAACAAAACACAAACAAAAAAACCCAAAACACCACAAAACAACAGATGGCTTGAAAATTGGCAATAATGGGATTCCTGAGATTTTCTTAAGAATATTTTGTCTGAGATCTGAGCAGGAATGAAGCATCTATGGCAAATGAATTAGGTGGGCTGTATATACAACAGGAAAACCTAGCAGGGCCAGGCAAAGGGCTCCCCAGAGTGCTGCAAAATGTGGCCAAGAACATCTCCCCCAAGGGACAGAGGGAGAAGCGTCAATCACAACGGGATTATGAGGTGGGATGCATGTGTACAGGAAGCCACAGAGAGACATGCAAGTTCACAGCAGCAGTAATAGAAACAAAACTCAGTCTTTTCAGAACAGCCTGCACACTTGAATGAGGAGAGTTAAGTACTAAGGCAAGGCAGAGCAGGTTAGATTAGGAGAGGTATGCTGCACAGGTACAGATGATCCCCCCCTTCGATTTCTGCATCATGTGCGTATTTACCTGGACATCTTGTCTTTCTCCACCTGGGAATTTTGTTGGGATGAAATCTGCATACGTTTATCCAGAGTTTCCACATGCCCATTAGGCCTTTCAGATAGCCAAGTTGCTGAGTGTCCGGAAATTCTTGATAGGTCGACTGCACACTGGGTAGGTGAACTGTATAGCTGGCTCACATTATGTCTAACGAGTCAAAAAATTGTCAGACCTGCTGTGCCTATGCTGTGCAGATGATCTGCTTATGTATGGTATGCCCAGCACACTCCAAAGGTGTCTGGTCTACCCTGAATGTGTAGAACATCTATGTGGTGGAGATGTACATATTCTGCTTGGGAAACAGGAAAATCACATAATTTTTTTTTTTTTAACATGCTTGATATATTCATAGAGAAGGGAACAGCTGAATGCTTAAGTGCAGCAGACAAGGAAACTTAGGTATTTTCATATGTATGGAGATGAGACTATCCTATTACATGCTACTTGTTTTACAGCAACCACCTAAACAATATAGATGGAGTCAGGGTCTTATTGTACAAAATGCTGTACGTGCACTTAGTGAAAAGGTGTTATTCCTCCCTGTTCCCTGCCAAAATCCCCACCATGTAATCTAAATAAGTACCAGTGCAAGAAGGGGACAGCGTCATTCCTACCTGACAAACAATGAGCCAAATGAAAGAAAGTCTTCTAAAGCAGGATGCAGGTGAATTTAAAGCATCTGAGTCCAAATTAGGGTTCTGCAAACTCTTGTTCATCTGATGCCTGGCAGTGGGGATGCCCAGACCCCTCAGTCCCACCACATTTGATAGTGAGGACCCACAGCTACAGCAGCTCTGCTCCACACCTATCTGGAAAAGCCTCCAGCTTGACAAGGCTGAACACAACAGCCGCAGCAGAAGGAGGAGCCAGCCTCTTTGCCTGAAGGAGCAAGCCTCCAGGATGGACTCTCTGCAAGCCCCCAGAGAGGCTGATGCTTCTTTTTAAGGTGCAGTGTCCAAAGGGGTTAAAGCATCCATGGAGGCTATGGAAGATCCAGCCTTCACTGCCTCCTCTGCCCCAGGGCTTTCCTGTCTGCATCTCTCATGGACATGCTCCAGCTTTTTGGGAGAGAGAGGGCATGCTTACCTCTTCTGCCAAAGGCATTATGATTTTCTTAAAAGAGTTGTGGCTTTCCTGGGCACAAACACACACTGGAGAGGAAGTATCTGCAGGAATCACCACCCTGTCTGTTTGGGGTTTTGGCAGAGAGGAGGGGACAGCCTATGCTCCAGTCCACTCTCAAGCAACCACTTTCTGACTTCCGACTTTTACCTCATAAGTCTTTAATGTAAAATTCACAAGTTGGTGCTGGGCAAAGGGACCTGTGTTTTCTTTTGTACATGGAGTGCCATGAGATCAATGAGATTAAACATGTGCTTACATGCTGCCCTGAATTGGGGCCATGAGGAGCAATGGGAAAATAAGCAGAAGAGAAACGTTATGGAAATGAAGGAAGAGGGAAAATCCACCCTGCCAAGAGCTCTCATCAGTTGCAGGAAGATATGGCTTCACCCAGACCTGATTAGGCATTAAGAAGCCCAGGGACTTAAGAACATGAAATCATCTTTGTCAAGGTTCAAAAACAAGCTGAAAGAGTGAGACTTGGAGCAGTGGTAAAAGGCCATCTATTGGGCACAGCCATTTCCAGGGAAGGTAAGTTTAGCCCTGGGTTCTTTTTTCCCATTAGCAGAATCTGGGTACTTGAAGTGATCAGGCTTCAACCTGTGACAGCCTGGAGAGACCTTTGTTCTCCCTTAAAAGACTTAAGAAATCCTGAACTGGAGGTGGGGAGAGGTGTCAGAGCCTCCCAGCAGAGAGCATGCAGGGCTGCAGCCCTTGTTGCCTTATGTCCCATTGCTGACAGTGCGGGAGATGAAGATGGATGTGATGACCACTATGCATAAAATCTGTCTTTGCCTTCAACATTAGTTGAAATTATTAGAGTGGCAGCCATCCTCTCCTGAGGATTTGTAGTGCTATGCTCCCAGCATTTGCCAAGGTGAGAGAGTCCTGTTGAGGACTGTATGCCTGCCCTTGCTGCTTCCCTCAGCCTGTTGAGGGGCACTGACACCCTTCACCAAGGCTTTGGTGAGAGCGTGCTCTACCAGCTCCCAAGTGCCTGGCTGCAAATGGTTTGATTTGGTTTTCTTGCCTGTGCAGTTCTAGGCTGTACATTCATCCCCTTTTTTTATGTTCTCCATGCTGCCTTCTGTCCTTTCACCCAGATCTCTTTCAACTACCCTACTCTTCTTGCTGGGAAATTTGCTTGTGTCTCTGACTTCCGAGCCTTCTCTCTAGCTTTGCTCTTCCCCTTCTCCTTTCTCCCCAGTCATACTTGGTTGCGGTCTTTCCCTGCTTGACCTCTATTTCTCTTTCCTGGGAAGCACCTCATTTGCATCTGTCCTAGTATCCAAGCTACAAATTAGACCTGGTTAAAATTTCTCACTGTGAAACCCTGACTCCTATAAAACTTTTGAGTTTGGGGGGATTATAGGAGCTCTATTTTTGGCAAGTGGCTTTTCTGTTGGGTGCTTGAGTCCAAAAATGTGCATTCTGGTACAGGTTCAGAAGATGTCATTGGGTAGGTCACTTCATCTGCCTGAATGTGTTTTGCTGCTTGTTAAATTTAGATTAAAAAATGCCTTTGAGATCATTGGACAAAAAAAGCTGTCCAAGTGGTGATTATTATGATTATTGTAATTATTTTTATTAAATGAAACCAGCTGATGCTTGTGCAACACTCTTCTGGGCTCTGCAGACCTTTTCTGCTGAGAGTCACAGTGAAAAAAACCCCAACACTTTTGTTGTCCCTGGACAGGGGTGTGTTTTTTGAGATTGAGTTTTGTGGTTTCGTTATGAAACATAGGACAGTCAGTCATGTGGTTTGCTTTCTGGGCCGAGTGAACCCTTTTGAACCCATGTGTAAGGCAGCACAGAGTTTAATGATTCACACCGGCTATGTTTTGGTTTAGCTTTTGCTGGATGGAGGGCGTACAAACTGGGATGTCTGAGGAACCCTCTTAGCTGAAGCCACCAAAATAAAATTTTGCCCGTATCTCTGTGAGCCAGGATCCAACGTGGCCTCACTGTTGGGTGAGACCCTTTTGTGGATGCCTCAGGCTGTCAGGGCCAGCCATGCCTGGAGACCCCAAAGACAATTGTGCGGGGCCACAGATATTCTCAGGAGCCCCCAAGGGCTTGCATTTTGCGATTCCTCTCCTTGACCTTCCCTCCTGTCTTCTGCCACCATGTTGCCATGAAGGGGCTTGCAGATGCGGAATGAAGTTGAACCCGAGCCCCCGGGACCGGGTTTCCACCATCTGATGTGTGAGGTTATCCGTGCGACTTTGGGGGAGAGGGGAATCGGACAAATTCTCCCTCGGCTGAAGGCAACGACCCTCGAGGAGCTGGAGAGTCCTGGAAGACATCGTTTGCTTGCGAGGGAGGGATGCAGTGTGCCGATATTATTGCACTTCGCAGGTTTCCCGTTCCCTTTCCTGCTGGAGCCCGGCATGCCGGCTGAGGGAGACTGGAAACCCCTCGCTCTCCCGGAGAGGCCCTGGCCAAGGGGAAAGCGGGGCGGGCGCTTGCCATTTTCCCGGGGAGGCGGCAGGCGGCCTTCTGCCTGCCCCCTGCTCCATGCCCCAGCACGGGTGGAGGTGCTAGGAGAGGCGGCGGGGAGGCCCGGCCCGCCCGCCTGTCACTGGAGTTGGGAGTTCGCACGGCGGAGGCCGGAGGAGGGAGGAGGCAGGAGGAGGGAGGAGGAGGAGGAGGAGGGAAGGAGGGGGACGTCTTGTTTGTGGCTTGTCAGCAGCCGCTGGAGACAAGCCTCCATGTGTGAAAGCCGCTTGGCATGAATGCCTGGGCC
>JAAWXA010000004.1:39267385-39282454 GCA_038090715.1 Florisuga fusca | reverse complement strand
CCCCCCTCCCCCGGGCCACCCGCCGCAGGTCAGCAGGGAAAGCCGAGGTCTTTGTCAGTGTTCCATCCCTCTGCCTCCCGGACCGGGCAGAGCCGGAAAGTCTGCCGCGGGGATGAGAGGTGTTATTCCCTCCTGGATGCTGGGAGATTAAATGAGATGTATTTACACTTGCCGTTTATCAGCAAGTAAATACCTCGCTCGGCGTGAGAGCAGCGATGTGAAGCCTGCTTGCTGGAGGTTTTGTGGCTGTTAACCTGCTGTTGTGGTGAGGTGATAATGTGCAAGAGATTTTAAAAAAAAAAGCAAAAAAAAAAAAAAAGCAGAGGGGAGAGAAACCCAGAGCCCCACACCCGGCCTTTTTACACCATCGGCACTGAGTTTGTTTAAAATTTGGAAGGTTTATTATTTCCTTTTAGCGTGAGACGTAGAATGCTCACAGTGCTAGGTGCATGTCTGTGAGGTCTTTTAAGTTTGTCATCTGCCATCATTCAGTTGATTCTAGTTGCCATTGATTCTAGTTATTTTGTTGAAAAAATAACCTGCAGGAATCTGAGCTACACAAATGTTCGTCTTCCTAATGTCCTGACACAACCTAAACGAGGCAGGAGCTGAAAGAGGGGGAAAAAGTGAGGATACGTGCTTTCCCAGTGAAGGCTGGGAGGGGAGCATCTTGTGTTGAAGAATATGAGCAGGAATGGGAGATGGGGGAGGGAGTCTAAATTGTCCTGAGACCCTATTCAATCCAGCAAGGAAGATGGAGGATCTTGCTGCTGCAAAAAAAAATGTACGTCAGAAATCTCAGCCAGCTTCTCTCTGACTTGTTACCTCCCTTCAGGAAATAAATAAATAAGCAGAAAAAGAATCAAAGCAAACCCCCATGATTTGCTGTAACGTTTTCCGTGATACCTTTATCCCGCATGCTTTACAGTCAGTCCAGTGATGGAGGCATTTGAGAAGCAGGGAGAAAGACTCTGGGTTTCATCTTCACAGAAGAGGGAGAGGTATCAGATCATGTTTGAAAGGAGTCTTGTCAGGCAGTGAGGTAGGGAGAAAAAATGCTTGTTCCAGGCAGCTGGACCTGGGGAGGAGGAGGTGGCTCTGGTACCAGCGGTTCTAATGATGGGTGGAAAACCTGTGGAGGGAGAATGTAGACAGATGGGGGAGCAGGGAAGAACAACATACAAGGAAGACCTTGGACCCGCTCCTTGCAGGGCCTTAAAAAGAGGGGGAATTTTGAACTGAATCAGGACACAAGCGGAGATGTAGTATAGGTAAGCTGAACGTGATGTAGCAGGACTTTTTGGCATGGCAGAAAACAGTGGCTGAGTTTTCTGACTCCACACAGTTTGGGGCTGTTGGTAGAGGGAAGAGATTTTTTTGTAGGCAGCAACTGAAGCAAGGGTTGCAGCTGAGGGTATGGGGTGCAAGTGTGTGGCTCACCTTTTCCATAGGTGGTTTCTCTGATAGGGGGACCTTTGTTAAATTGTCTCTACATGTCTGTTAATTATGTTGGAAGCTGGCAACAGCAAGGACAAAACGTGTCCCTTGTGAAAATATGTTTGGGGATGAAATAAAGCTTTTTCATGAATGCTCCTGCACACCCTGCCCCTTTGTATGCATGGAACCAGCAAGTTTGTGCAAACACACCTTCTTGTGTAGCACATTCTTCCTCCCAAGGGGCGATGTGCACACGTTTTAAGTGTGGTTCCTGCACAGACACAGCCCAATTCTCATGCTTTCCTCAGTTTACATAATAGCTTGTTCTATCAGCCTGGTAGCAGTAGTATTTGACAGCCAACTTTGCAATAGCACAAATTATCATGCGAGGTGCAGGGTAGCTGAGGCTTAAAACCACTATGTGCTATGTTTTAGCTTTTCCATTCACGGCAGCGTTCCCATGATGGAGCAGCCACGTACCACAGACATGGCTTGCACGAGCGACACCATAAAAATGTTATGCACATACACATGCAGAGGACTGGTCTCAGGTCAAACACGCTGGAAGTTGCTCTCTTTGGGAAGAAGCTGGAGCAGCGACTGCTTTTTGCAAGCAGAGCTTACGTGCAGCTCCCGCACATGGAGATCACACGCGTGCGTGCTCCACCTTTCTTCTCTGGGATCACCTGTTTGAATTCCAGCTGGGCTGGCTGTGTGGGGAAGTTGTGCACCCCCCTGGACGGGGGTTTGATGCCCTTTCTGTTCCAGCTTGGTGCTGGATGGGCTTGAGCCACAAAAGCTTAACAACAGGGAAGGCTAATGAGCCCCGGCTTGGCATGCTGAGAAGAAAGGCCACGGGCTGAGCAGGCATTGAAGCAGTGCTGTGGAGCTTCCTGGCCGAGCCCGAGCCTCCACATGAAGGCTGTGGAGGGAGCGGAGTCTCCTGAGCTGGGAGCGAGGCGGCAGTGCTGCAGCAGAGGCGCGAGAGGAGACCATGTTGGGGGGAGGAGAGCAGGCTGCTGTTTCTACATCGTCTGAAAACTCAGCCTGCTGTCAGGACAGAAGGAAGGCTTGTGCATATTTTATGTCACTTTTCTCCTTCTAGGACAAGCTGCTGATCTGATCAGCTAGGCGCTTTAAAATCCTTGACGCGCCGATCAGCAAGTATGACTGGAGGCCAATAACTGGCCTTGGCCTCCTGCCTCTGCTCCTTTGTGGGCAGTCGGTGTCACCCCACGCTGCCCTTCCCCAGGAGAACGTGTGCACAATTAAATCCTGCACGCCGCTCCTCGACTACAGCCTGGGGTGTGACTAGCAGCATGGAGACTGGGACAGAAAATGGCAACGTGTCAGGGATGGGGGGCGGGAGGGAGGTGGGGAGGGGAGTTGGCCATTTCCTAACGCTGTTTGCTGATGTCTAGAAGGAGACTAAGCGGGTAAATCGGTTTTCCTTTGAAGTGGTTGGTTGTGTGTTGCTCCAGTCAGCTGCTCTCACCTCTGAGATCTTGAGCAGTGGCTCAGGAGTTGGTGGGGCTGGAAACGAACAAGATGGATTTCACTCATTCAGCTTGAATATTTTGGCATTGGGTGATTTCCCCCCAGCAGTTACTCAGTGCTGCTTCTGTGTGGCAGAGACACTCAAGCCACCATCATTTCTCCTACCCACTGGAGATGGGAGCATCACTGATCCTTCCTGCATACAGCTTAGGGTGCAAACATCTTGGGCATCATATTTCTGATAACAGTCTTAAGCACACAAACACATTCCCGTGCCCTGTAAGCAAAATCACTCTGCTGAATACCATTTTGGGACACATGGGGAAGTGATTAATTTTGGTACATGATGCAGAGTTCTGTACCTGACTGTTTGAGTTAATGCTGCCCTGCTTTATCCTCAACTTGTCCCATGTGATGGTGATCTTGAACATGGACATCTCCGACACAAAGATCTTAGAGAACTTGAGATCCTGATACCGATTTGATGAGCAGCCTTAGGCAAATTGCTTTAAAGCTCAGATGGATCTTCCTGCTGGAATCTGTAAAATGGGGGTAACACTTGCCCCCCTCCCAGGGAAGGTAGCAGCACACCAAGCATCTTGCACACGGTTGTGAAGTGCCCTGTGCTCCGTACGGGCACCAATTCGGGCTCACATAGCATAGCACGAACAAAGCGTGTGGTTTTGCACTGAGTGTGACTCATGGTACAATAAATTTTGCCTAGAAGTATGCGTGCACTCGGCGCTCTGTTGGACAGTGAGTTCTGTTTTGTCCTTCCAGCAGGAAACAACCCAACTTGCCAGTGACATGGACTGTACGTGTATTCCCGCAACAACAGTATCATAAACATATGGTAAACCTGGTATAACAACTGCTGTTAGTGGCTCCACGCAAAACAGGGAGTAGATGAACAAAAAAAACTTGAAGCTGTATCTCCCCAGACTGTGATCTCATCAGCTTTCCCAACCTGGTCACTGCTCGGATTGTAAACCTGGGACGAGGGGAAGGCATCTGGGGGAAGGGGTTGAAGCAGTCTGCAGGAATGGCTATTTGTGATTCAGTCCCCTTCCCTCTGACTCAGTACTGAACCATCCCTCCATAGGGTGTTTAGGGATAGTACTCTTAGGACATCGCACATCAGTTCAGTTCGTGGAAGAAGTACTGCAGCACCCGGGCTTGCTTACAACTGAGTTTTGTCTCGGCATCTTTTGTAAAAACAAAACCCTAAAAAGTACTCTGACTCTGAAGGACGCTGTGGTAATTCTTGCCAAAAGAAGCGAGGGGGGGGGGCAGGATGGTGGTCTTAGCCCTGGGCACTTTGCCAGACTCAGGCTCAGGAAATTGCAGTCTATCTAGGTAAAACTCCCCTATAGTTTAAATGAAAAAACGTATTCATCTCTTACTGTCTTAAAGGGTTAGTGCTGTGTTTCTCTGGAGCCTTAAACAGACAGTACATTCTAGCTGGAGAGGTGCTTACAGTTGCTTGGTGGGAGAAGAATTTTTTAATGCAAAAACTGGGGCCTTTTTGCATTTTTGGGGCACTTCTGGTTACAAAATGCTGTATACATTTTAGGTTGTTGCAAAGCTTGGACGAATATGTGGAGCAACGTACAAATATCAATGCAAGGAAATCTGCTGGTCTGGTGTTTGCACAGGGGGCAGGCAGCTAGCAAATGCCTGTTTTTTCTGTAGCAGGAAAATAAGGACCAGTTTTTTAGTCTTGCGCGTGTGCATCTGGGGGCTGGGTTTTGTATGTTTAGCAGCAATTGCTTTTGTAAGCTGCTTCTAAGGCACGTAACTGGCCGTGTGCAATTGCAGTAATGGAATGTGAAAATGCAACTACCCACAGACCTGTGATCTTGCATGCAAAATACTGCTGGTCTAGTTCTCCAGGTACAAAAAATGGTCTGAGATTGTTTGCCTTTCCATTTAACTGTGTTCATCTGCAGATTTCAGGTGGCAGCTGTTTGTATGTAGTGCTGAATATCGTTGCTGGTTTTGCTCCAGGAAGAAGGGAGGACGTGAAACCATTGCTAGTGATTGGGGTAGTACCTGAGTCGTGGTAAGCTCAGGATGAAGCTGCAGGGGGGGAGGGGGTTACAGTGATAATTATTTCATAACTCTTTCAAATCCCGGGGAAATGCATGGGTGAGGAGAGCTTCCGTTCTTGCTACAGGTGAGGAGTGTTGAACCATTGGTGTGGTCAGTGGTGTCAGGATGTGGGGTCACCTCCTGCCAGTCTAGTGCTTTGAGAGCCCCCCATAACAGATGTGCATTTGGGCACAGATGGAGGACTGAATATTGATAACAGTGAGGGTGTCCCCAGGGCAAACTGGACCAAAGTGTGGAGGAGGTTTCCTGCTCCTCACCTGGGGATGTGTCTCATCCCTTCCCTGGCAAGTCAGGGGTGGATGAGGCAGGGGTGGGGGACAAGGACTAGCTCACTTTCTCCACCACTTCATTCTCTGGCTTCTCTGGTGACAGCGATAACAAAGGGCTGCTCAGCATTAGGTGATATGGATCTCTCTCAGCCCACTAAACCTGAGTCCTGCAGCCTTCTCACTAGCCCTTGGGGCTTTGGTGTCACTGCCTGTGTTCTGCCAGGGGTGACCTGGGACAGTCCCCCTGGAGACAGGAGCCTGCACCTTTTCAGTAAGGTCCAGAAGCATGGATTTCTTCCTACTGAAAACTCTGATTGTATTTTGGGGTTATTTCTTGCCGTCCCGGGTCCTTGACTGCAGTCAGTTCCATTTTGCGTGCTGTTCTTTGTAATTGAATCTATCGATGTATATTTAATCCACTTGGCACCATGGTTTGTAACTAGGCACTGCTTCCCAGCCTTCTGTCACTTGTTTTCCCAATTACCATCTTTAAGTTAGGGTGGATGCCTGCCGCTCAGCTTTTCACCCGATTGCTATTCTGTCTAGGGAGGACCTGTGGTTGACAGCCAGGTCCACAGTCAGCATGGCTCCTGCCTTTTGATCTGTATGTCAGCTAGGTGTGTAGGACTTGGGCAGTGGAAGCTAAATCTGTTAGGTTTAATTCTTCTTTCTGCCACTGATTCGCTGTGTGTGTTCACAGGCAAGTCCTTTAACCTCAGATGGCCTCAGCTAACTTATCTACTCCAGAAAGATGTTGTAATGCTTAATTATTGCCAGCTCTTCAGAAACCCCCAGAGGAAGAAAAAAACAAAGCATTTTATTCAGAAATGTCTCTGACCTCTCTGGCCTTTCTAAGCTGTCTTGCTAGTGCTACGAGATGTTCTCTTTCCTCCCTTAATAATGTTTCTTCAATTTTTCATCTGTACATTCAGCCACTCTGTCAGCTGCATGTAAAAATGCCTGTCTACTGAAATCATGGAAATATTTTTATAAGCTTGACAGCCACGACAAACATTCCTCCTCAGCAATAAACAAACAAGGTACACAACCTGCCATTAACATCAGTTAATAGCAGAGTGACCTTCGTCACTCATTGATGAGGGAATCCTAGACAATTCCTGTGCTAGCAAGCCATAAAGGAGTTTTTTCTGAGGTTAGGAAAATACAGGATCCTTTGGGTTCCTATGTACAGTGAGTAACTGGGAAGCTCTGTTGGACTGTGTGTACAGGAGTGCAAACAGGCACCATGTATTTGCTTTATTCAGTGCTCTTAAAAACTATATTTGGCTCAGGCTTACATGGTGCTGGGAACTCGGTGTTTGTATGGACAACCCCCCTGTTTTCCATAGTGGCGGTTGAAACATAAAGTTGGTACAAATTAAACTGAAAACATATTAAGACACCTAAAAAGAAAAAACTGCAAAGGTGCTAGTGACTGTTGCAGCCGCAGAGCTCCTGTTGCACAGCCTCCCATGCACTCCTCTTCTGCTTTCCTTGCAGCAGGCTGCAAGCTGGTAGAGTTGGCAGGTAACTGACCCTGCACTGCAGTGTCATCTCACCATGGGTAATTCCTCACATAAACACTCAGACCTTGCTTGTTTTGGTGTGTTCTAATTTAGTTCTCTCTGAATATGTCTAAGTCCAGATCTCCAGAGGCTTCGGTGTTGTTGGTGAAAAACAGCAGGTGCTGCTCTTTTTGCTATACTACTTTGGTTTATCTCTTTTTCTTCTAGCAGACCCTCTTCCTTCCTATCTTTGGGTAGCAGACTCTCTGTGATGCTCAGGAGAAGACAGTCAAGACTGTCCTTCACCTGTATCTTTGACAGAAGACTTTAAATAGGAAGCTAAGCTCCTTTCTACCATTTCATTCATTCACTGTGCCTGTCTCTGCACCTGAGTTCCTTCCTTCTTAAAATGATGATGGCAATGCTTGTCTGCTTTTGCAAAATCTTTGAAAGCTAAGGAGAAAAAATTGCAAGGTTTTCTGCCTTATTCTCAGAGAGACCATAAATCCTCTCCTCTCCTCTCCTCTCCTCTCCTCTCCTCTCCTCTCCTCTCCTCTCCTCTCCTCTCCTCTCCTCTCCTCTCCTCTCCTCTCCTCTCCTCTCCTCTCCTCTCCTCTCCTCTCCTCTCCTCTCCTCTCCTCGTTCTTATTATATTCTGTCCCTCTAGGTCTCCTCTACTTCCACCACTCATGCAATCTGTCTCTCTCTGCTGTTTCCACATCCCCTTCTATTTACAGCTCCCTTCCTTCTGTTCATGTCATTTTCTTCTCTCACCCAGTATCTTCTACCCTCCCCCACTATTCATGCACTGTACACTCTTCCTATCGCCTATCTCTTGTATAGTCCTCAGATTCCTCCCTTGCTTCTTTCTGTCTGCATTGGACCTCTGCTTTGTAGTCTCTAGCCATGTACTGGAACTGCTGGCAGAGCTGTCTGGCTGGTCAGAGCCAGAGCCAGTAAGGACAGGGATTTTGATCTGCCAGACTGCCCCCCGCAGTAGCCATGGCCCAGCTGCTGGCCAGACACAGTGGAGCTCATCCTATGCCTGAGCAAGGTGAGACTCCCTCTGCTTGTATGCTGCTAGATGGGGCTGCCTGGGGTCCTGTTCTGAGCTGCAGCATGGTTGTCACTTCAATGTCTGCTTGCTTTATATCTCCCTGGGAGCTTGCTGAAGTCGGTGGTCTTGGCTTTTGTCTCCTGATGTCACCTTAACTCCTTGGACATGGCCTCGCTATTTGTTCTGGTCCTGACCTGTTTCCCTACTCCTGTTCCCCTAACTTCTCCCTAGTTCTACACACTCTGCCCTGAAAAAATGCCTGTGCTCTCTCTGCCTGCTTGGAGACATCTGTGGTTGTCAAGGAGAGGTTGACTGTCCCCCAGTGTCCCTCCCATCTGAATTGAGGGTCCCGTGCTCTGCCAGGAAAAGCCGGGATGGTAGCTGGAGAGTACTTGAACAAAAGGTCTGGGGAAGCCTCTGCATTTTGGAGAGTTGCATTGAGCAGCAAGGCAGGGCAGCTGTTCTGTGATCCTGGGATGACCTGTGCTTAGCAGAGGAAGAGAGCTGCTCTTCGGATGGGACAGGGGCAGCAGGGTCACTGTGCTGTGGAGAACCCTCTCCCATCTGCCTGAGACTGCCACCTGATCCCATGCTGAGGCTATCCCACTGCCTGATGTAGCATAGTTCCCTCCAAGTCAGCTGGAGTGGATACATCCTCTTTAACCACCTCCTTAGAGGGACAGGATTTTGGCTGCAAGGATCCTGGCCAGCAGTAGGAGTAGAAAAGTGGTTGTTTTCTGGATATCCCTTTGTGGACTCTGTTTGGCCTCCCACAATGGAGATGTGGTGTGAAGAAGTCCTTTCTCTAGGGCAGGGAGAAGTGGCTGCAGCTAGGCTGATGGGAGATGCAACCAAATCAGGGCTCATCAGGTGTTCCTGACAGCGAGCCATGAAGAGGTCACACAGACAGCAATGTGCTGAAGTTCATCCAGCATCCTACAGGACAGACATGGTGCCTTTCTGGCCTCCAGTGAAGTTTAGCTCCACGTCTGTGTAGCACCACATTTTCACCTGCCAGGCATGTCTCATTCCCAGGCTCATAAAACTCAAGAGCTCTCCTAACAAGACAGTTCCTGCTTTCTCCCATCTGTCTCTACGACAGACCAACACTTCCTTAGCATGCTGAGATGGTATCCCTCGTGCTCCATTCAAGGTGCCACACATCTTATCCCATTTTTCCCACAGCCATTTCTCTCTCTCTCTCTCTCCATACCTGCTTCACCTGTTTTTCCTGCTCTGCCTCTGGGCTAGGTCTCTCTCCAGACAGACTCCTTCCAAAATAGTGTTCCTCTGCCTCATTTGCCTTCCCAGCTGGCTTGCTTGTCTCTCTGGTCAAGCTGTGAGCTCTCGGCAGCTCGGGGAGAGGGACCATTGCAAGCAGAGCAGATACTGGAGGGTGTCAGGGAGAGCAGAGGGGGAAAGCAGTGTATTACTAGATCAGGGTCCATGGTTGGCTGACATGTGCTGTTAGCACTATGGCAGAAGTCCCCTTCCCTGAGAAGAGTGATTTTCCCATTACTTCTGCTTCACTGTTGGCAAGCTCCTGAAAGGTTAATGAAGTCGTTCGACTGCAACAGAAAAAAGCACATCTTCTTGTGTTTTGCATAAATTAATCCTGGAGGTTATGGAGCAGACCATGTACAGGGCACAGGGTACACGGCTATGTCCTCTCGCCAAAATGCAGCTCTGGGAGTATCATGTAGGTCCTTGAGATCAGCTTAGGTTAAAACTTAAGAAAAAAGCTGTGGCATCCCCACCCATCTTTATTCATATTTAATTGCATGTAATGGGGACTGGGGAGGAGGTACCTAGGAATGCCCACAAGCCTCTCCTTCCTCCTGTAGATCCTCGTTTCCCACAGATACTTTTTAGAAAATGCCCTGTATCAGGTTTCGTTCCCACTGGAATTTTTCTGTCTGAGAAGTATGGAAAAAAAATAATTCAGTTGGTTTTGTATCATATGAGTGGGAGCGGGAACCAACCCCAGAAGATAAGTGTTCTGACCTTTACTGCACTCAGATAACTGAAAATAATAACAAATAAATACATCTTGTTTCTAAACCTCAGACTTAGGGATGAGTCCCTGCCTTATGCAACAAGAGCCTGAGCCAGGGCTTGGAGGTTTGAGGATATGAACTGGGCAGCTGCCTGCAGTAGGCAGCAGCCCCTTTGCTTTCCCCTTGGAAATGCAGCTGGTACCAGTCCAGATATTTGGGATGGGCCGGGGGCGGGGCCAGTGTCTCCACTCTCTTGCCATCTTGCTGCTAGGACTCTGGATGTTTTCCTGTGGCTAGTGCTTCATGAGAACAAGAATTTGATTATTTATGGCCTGTGTCTGTTTCCTTGCACTTTCTGCCTCATTCTTTTACATGCCGAGTTGGCCATATAGAGCCATACAAGGCTGGCCACCAGCTGGACCTCTGCATTTAGGCAGACCTTGAATGGGAGGATGGGATTTGCTCTGAAAAAGTGTGTTAAAGCCCCCGACTGTGTTTTAAAATAACTGAGGAAGCCTGGCTGGAAAGGGGACATGTTGAACTATGACTCACAGTGAGCTCCCCATGACCGGGTCTCAAGTCAGTGACTCAGACCTCCTTCATCCCCTGCAGGCACCCCTGGGGAGGTCCTTCTGAGATGGCCTCTCTTTGCAGGCAGTAAAGATCTGTACACTGGATACTGAGGTGTGGATAAGGGACTGGGGATCTGTTGTGCAGTGTGCTGTCCCCAGACACTCTCCCTGTCCTGAAGGACTTGTAGTCCCAAAGTAGAGCATTTTAGGGTGCCTACTGTAGTGGTTGTGGCTTGATGTTCCTCTGACAGGATTTTGCTTCCCTTCACTCCTCTGTAGGGGGCTTGGCTGCTTGGTTTCTGCCATCTAAACTACTGCTGACTGGAGAGATACCTGTTTGCAGACCTTGGGGAGGGTGTTGGGAGGTTTCTGGCACTCTGTCAGTGTAAAGCACCTTGTTTATTAGAGTCTAATTCCCAGTTGACATGCACTTCTGATCTAAAGCTCCTGAATTCCTCCCTTTTAACACTGAGGATGCCATTCAGAGAGGCCTCTTGGGCCCAGTGTGTGCTTCTGGTTAACACTGCCTTGATGGTTTATCTACCACTGTCTTGCTCAGACTGTGGGTTCAGTGATTTTTTTCCATTAGAAGATCTCCAGCTCATCTCTTCCTGCAGGGGTTCCAGCAGATATCCAAATAAATAGGGTTCAGTGGGATGTGGGGTACTGTAGTGAAGCATATGGAAACGTGCATTTTGAACATGCAACCCGATATGTGTGTGGCTGCTTGCATTGGTGTCTGCTAGTGTATTTGAGCTGGAGGAGATAGCAGTGAGGGCCTTGGCAGCTGGGAAGAAAGGAATGACAGGCTTGCCAGGGCAGGGAGGAGAAAGTTTGATAGCTGAGATGAGGATTGGGTAACAACTGGAGGGGAAGATCAGATTTAGGGTCCATGTTGCTCACTTAAAGAAACAGGATTTATTGGGGATTGTGTTATTCCTGTGCATTATTTATTAATTCTATGCTAATGGTACTGCATAAAGAAGTGGCATTTCTGCAGAAATTTCACAGACAGCTGGAGGATTGGTTCCAGGAGGTATTGTAACCAGGTCAGGTTGGTGTGTAGGGAATCCTGCTGGGCTCAGTTTTGGCAGGCTTTGGAAAAGAGAAGATCGTTCAGGAGGGATTTGGAGAGGTGAAGAGGGTGTGTGTCTGTGACTCACCAGGGAACAATGATCACTGTGAGGATAAAGGGGCAGGCTGGAAGGAGACCTGCTGACAACCATGAATTCCTGGTTTCAGCAGCTTCAGGATTCTAGCCTGGAGTATGAGAAAGCGTAAGAAAATGAAGTGTTTAGGAGGAAGCTTTAAGAGTAACAAAGGCAGCTGGTGAGGAAAGCCAGAAGTAAAGAGAAAGTGGGCTTTACTGTGTGCTGCACCTTGAGGTGGATCCTGGAGGGTTTGAATTTGAGGCAGGAGTTGTAGGATGTACAGAAAGAGATGGCCTCTGCAGTGAACATGACCAAACCAGACTTGGCTCCCTGTACTGCCCCACAGCACAAACCTGACAGTCTGCAGCCTCAGCAGGTGAGAGGGACTAAGCAGAGGTGTCAGAGTGCTCTGACCACTCAGGGGCTGGAGGCTGTGTAGGTTTGTAAAGTTCTTAGTGCAGGTGAATGGATGCCGGGATGGGTGTTCCCAGACAATTCTCAGGTACGAGTCCTCCCTTGCATTTGAAAGGTGTCCACTCAGTTTGCGAGGTGGGGCTGGTATTTTGATAGGTGGCAATCTTTCACTCAGCAAAAACCACCGGAGGAAATCACACCAAAGATGGTGCAAACCATCTCTGAGTGAGAAGCAACAGCTGAAATCCTGTCCGACTCGTAGTCCACAAAATACCCAGACAAAAATACAGTGCTTGGAGGTTTTGTTTTTAAGCTTTTTTTTTTAAGCCATGTCAATGTTAGGCAGGGAACACCCTGATTACTGCCTGCAACTCTGTCCATAAGCCAAGGGCAGGTCTAAATGGTAGTTGCCTTGGTGTCTCTTCTATGTGAGAATCTCAGTGCTAAGTGGGTGCATAAATTTCAGGATTGGAGGGGAGGGGAAGATGCAACATAAACACAGCTTCATGGGCTGCCCTTTATTTTTCTGCCTGCAATTTAAAGCCAGCTTTGTTAGATACAGTCGTAGTGAACATGGGGAATCTTGCAGCACAGACAGGCTTTGCAAGGAACTCCATTAGCTAGAGTCAGCCTTTCCCCTTGTCCATCATATACATCACACTGAGCCACCGTTACTTAAAAGCTATTGGGAGGTAAGCTGTAATTATATGCAGCAGTGATGCAAATCATGCAACAAGTACATATGGCTATCAGTGTGTTTAAGAACTTACATCTTTTTGAAGTTACTTTAACATTGCACAGCACCCTACAGCAAACCTCGTTACTCTGCAGCAGTTGTGGTGGTATAGACGGTGCTAAGTGAATTGAGAAATTGTAACCATAACTGTGTGGGAGTGACCTGTAGGATCTGAATGAACCAGACCATGGTGGGACACTGTTCTGTTAATCCACTGTGTCTATTAAAGCCAAAAAGGGGACTTGGCCAACCAACAGGAATGCGTTCAGAGCGTGTTTCTCTATTTTGAAAGAATCTGTTATAATCTGAGACCTGAGTTTTAACAGGGTTTATCCATTTGGGGAGGAGCAGTCCATTTCAAAAGCAAAGTGCTGATGAGTCCAGAGATGATAAAATCAGTCTTGGATTTTTTATTTTTTATATTTAAAAAAATTTTTTTGTGCGTGAACTCCTAGAAGTCATCTATGTTGGTATAAATGAGATCATTTGGCCTAATTAGTTCCAAGCTTAATTAGCAGTAATTATCCCAACATGGGAGTAATACACGAGTAGGAAGTACAGAGTCCTCGATTAGATAGATCTCTAATTGTTGTTACAATATTGTAATTAAAGCATGCTTATACGCCTCTGCCTCTGCAAGTGATTTGTTTTATGTCTGATTAAACAGGGAGTCCGGCAGCCTCAAGGAGGCCAGGACATCACCACTGATTGAAACAGTGTATTATTCT
The DNA here is from genome assembly GCA_038090715.1 of Florisuga fusca. NCBI lineage: Eukaryota > Metazoa > Chordata > Aves > Apodiformes > Trochilidae > Florisuga > Florisuga fusca. The sequence goes on along the minus strand of JAAWXA010000004.1, from coordinate 39,268,979 downwards.
TTGTTATAGAAAAGAAATGATGAATCACATATACTAGGAAACACTGTGGGCCAAATTAATCCTTTGAGTAATTGCTACAGGAGTTAGGGAAATTACAACAGGGGTGAATTTGGCCTCAAGTGCACAAGCTCTATCTGTATATCACACAGTTAAACAAATACTCATTTGAATGTGCAGTCTGGCAATTACACCATCAGACAAATACAAGTAACTTAATCTGCATTTGCAATCACTGGATTGCACTGGTGACTTTGTGTGGCTGCTGGGTGATGGTTGTTAGACTGCACATTCTACTCAGATTTTGCAGGAGGTGGTGCCATGTGTCCTGGGATGTGCTGGACCCCAAAGCAGTCAGCAGAGTTTCAGATGGCTGCTGCTGGCTGCAGTGTCCTCTCCTTGTGAGAGTGAGACCCGAAAGGTACCACTAGGGTCACCAAGGGCACTTCGACAATGGCGGAGATGGACAGATACAGTGTTCTCTTTTCTTCCAGCATTGTTACCTTAGGTCTATCCAGTCTGACTATCCTTAGCAGGAGACACTTAAGAAGAGCAGGCGAAGAGATGAATTTTGTAGAAGTTTAAGAAAAGGAGAGCAAAATGGGAACTTTCTGAAATTAGTCAGCTTCAGAACATGAAAGCTTCCTATGTCTTTTTAAGAAACCACCTCCTTAGAAGTTGGCAAGTGTGCTGCTTTATTACTTATCTGTTTGCTACATGAGTGGGTGACTGTACTTCCTGATTTGGTTCTTCAGTATAGAGAGATCATCAGCATAGGTCTGTAGAGGACACTAACTCCTCGCCTACAGAAAGTAACAAATAGGAATAAGGATGCATGTATCTTCTGGCTGTCACAAAGGATTTCAAAGCACATTCGAGTCATATCCGAAGTAAGATGCCAGCTTATTTCCACTTTACAGCTGCAGAAACTGAGGCACAAAGCAGTTGCTTCTCTTGCTGTAGCTCCCAGAGCTGGTGTGTATGGCAGCGGCAGGAATGCAGTGCAGATCTCATCACCTTCTTCACCCACAACAACAGCTTTCTTTTTCAAGGGAGAAGAGTCCAGAAAGAGGGAGATGCCTTGAGCAGGGAAATGAAATACACACAGTTCTGTTAAAGCAGTATTAGGGATAAGAATTTTAAACACCCCATATACGGGAATTCAAAGCAAGGGTTTCCATAGCAGCATTGCTTGGCCATATTGTATATACACTGTTTTGCATTGCTCTCATGATGTCAAAGGCATATTCTAATATCTGTGTGTGCAAGATGTCTGAATCAGAGTTGCTATGAAACTTAAGGCTGAATTATACCACGGAGGCATATTCTTGTGTGGTGCTGGGAAGAAATAATAGAACTAGGTTTTGCTAGGATTTTTCTCCAGTGATACATTTTTCTTAGAAAATTGCTGATTTGCCAGATCTGTTGCTATTTTTGTGAAAAGTTAATTCTGGTTTCATGTCCCATCTTGAAAAAAATGTAGAAAAGTTTTGAAGCTGTCAGAATGAAGTACTTCAAGAAGGTAAAATGAAATCTTGCATTCAATTAATTTGGTCCTAATTTCTGGGTGTACATTTTAAAAACTACTTCCCCCCCC
>JAAWXA010000004.1:39255290-39267231 GCA_038090715.1 Florisuga fusca | reverse complement strand
GATCAGATCTGGAAATCTCTGAAAATCTTGGAGGAATAAAAAGAATTACCTTTCCACCCTGTGTAGTCTCAAAATGTTGTGGAAGTGGAGGGCAACAAGGGAGTGACTGCCCGGCTCAACCCTGTGTGGGGTTGCCTGGGTCCTTAGAGTGGGAGAGGTTACCCCTCAGTACCTCTCTGCCTACTTGCTATAGGCAATTGTCAGGCAGAAAAAAAGTGCTTGTGTGGTACTACTCAAATCTTTCACAAAACTCAACTCTTGCTAAAAAACCCCCACTATTACCTGGATATTATAAGATTAAGCCCTTAGCCAAGGAGCCTTTAGGTGTGAGCCACTGTCTCACATCTTTAAACCTCCTTTCACCAGGGGATGGGATCTCAGTGAGGGGGAAGCCCTCACCTCTCCCTAATTGACATCCTGCACTAGGGATGATGGGACCTGTCCTTCTCACCTCTGTATGCATGGCAAGGGACCCTGCTTGCAGCACCCCTCTGGTACTCTGAAGCTCTTTTGAGGGAGAGGAGGGATGTTGCACCCAGGACTGGGAAGGAATGCTCAGACTCACTGAAAAGCCCTGTGAGTTGGTTTGGCGTCACTCTTCCTGCTGGCAGCAACATGTCCTCACAGCCAGCTTTCCAAAATGTTGGTGTAGCCTGTATGCCAACATCTCCTTTCTCCCTGCTCCCTCATGTTGCAATTGCTAATTTCTGTGCCTGTGCCTGAAGAGCTGTAGTTTAGACTTGCTTTGCTGTGCATTGGAGCCATTTTTGGTTAGGAATGGAGTTGCAAAAGGAGTGTGGGAGAGAGAAAAAAGGAGAGCTCATTTTTCCTTTGTGGCAGCGGTGGATGCTGGGTATTGGAGAGAGACAAGCTGACAAACATCTGAATGAGTGGAAGAGACTCCTAACCCAAAGGGAGGAGTTGTGGTTTAGGTTAAAGCCACAAAGGAAGTGAAGGAGGTTACCACTTTCCTGTCTGTGGGCAGGAGGTTCTCCTTGTGCTCATTTGAAGGCTTAGCTCTCGCTCATTCTTCCCTAGGAACATACTCATCTGTGTACTTCTTGAAAAGGATTTGATCTGGTGTCTGATCTTGGGAGTGCCAAACATCCCCTTTATCCTCAGAAATCAGCAGGAGCTAGGAGTGAAAGAACTGGGTGGGAATCACAACCTAATTTATGGAGCCAGATATTCTAAAGCATCTTGTTAAGCCACATGTCTTGTTTGGTGCTAGAGCATGTAGTGTATTTCTCCTTGACTCTTCCTCTTGTTGATTCCACGCAGATTTTTTGTTGTAAATATCCATACCTCCAGGGCCTGCTGGCTCCCTGAAGGTCTGGCTTCTCCCCAGTTCCCCAGTGACTGGCACATTGTGAAGCCATCCTGCCTGGATCTAGCAGTCTCCTGTGCTGATACCTGGCAGATGCTGAATGGCATTGGGCTACTACCAGCATGGCCTCTGATCAGTATTTTCCTTGATTTTCACTGCATGTTCTTCTTTGAATGGGCCGGTCTCTGACTGTATGTGGCCAAAAAGTTTGTTGTCTCAGCTCTACAGCTTGACTCTTCATCTGCAAGGAGAGAGTGAGTGGTTAACCCAAGTGTGCTGCAGGAGGCATGCCAGGAGGGAGAGGAAAGAATACAGGATTGCTTTTACAAAAGAGCAAGCCTTACCTGGGTCTAAGGAGTGCTGGCATGCAAGCTGGCTGTCTTAACCAGAGTTACCAACTGGTGACTGCACAGTTAGAACTGCTGTCAGTGACAGTGACTTTAGTATGTGCTGCCAGTGCTTTCTGATCACTGTGTGTTATTGTACATGAAAAGTGCATCTGAAAGGTGCTCCTTGAAGAGTTGTTATGTGGTCTCTAACCTTCCATTAACAGCTCACCTTAGCCCCTAACCCCGGGCTCGAGATGCAGTCGAGTAATTTCATTTACCAAGTGAGAAAATCATATTTTGCTGTGTGAGGGTGATTGCTCTATCAGGTGTATTACAGTATTTTATTTTTTTCTAAATAAAAAGGCTTTGTTAGAACTATAGGATATCATTAAAGATTTATATGTGGCCAAAGTGTCCTTTCTTGCAGCGTATTTCCTTTTAGAGACCTTCATGGTATTGATTTCAAGTAGATTTTCCTCATCTGTTTTAAAACATTTCCTTTGCCTATGGATTTTCAACTTACTTACTAGATCTGTGGGCAGTACGTTCCCCAAACTATACTGTCAAGCCAAAGACCCTTACAGCTGGCCTTCAGGGACCACTTTTGAAACTGCAAAGACCATTTATTTGCTGAGTTCACTCAATCCTGAGCAACTATCCAACATTACATCCTTATTACTCCAGGATGCATGCTGTTGTGTAACTGAGCCATGGGTCTGTTTTCAGCATGTACCAGTGGATCCCAAACCTAGTCTGGCAACAGCCTTGAGCTATCCCTTGCTTGGAATGAGTAGTGTTTGTTTGGGAGTTTTAGATACAGAAGGAAAACAAACTCCGTGATGGCGAGGTGAAGAAACTGGAGTGGTAAGCTGAAATTTTAAGGTTATTTGTTTTTTGAATCAGCGTTTTGTTGCTTGGGCTGATCTGTGTGGCCAGTAGAGCGGTATGCAGGGTTTCTTTCTGGAGAGTGCGGAGGACTCGGCAGGGAGGGTGGGAGCACTGACACTGCATAGCTTAGAGGAGTGGGGTATTGCTGCCCTTTCAAGGAGAAGAGCCCATGAGGAGCACCCTGAGGTCTACCAGCTATTGCTCTGCCTTGGAATGGCCCTGGGATCCATGTTCTGCTGGTGGGTGAAAGATTTCTGTGACAGCCAGCTGAAGGTGTGGGTTCAGTCATCTTTTGGTGCATTATAAGTTTAAGACATCGAAGACTTGGATTCAGAACTTAAAGCATCTGGCTCACAGTATTTGGCTTTGTTTATTGTACTGTTATAGCCTTAGGGCCACAGAAAGTGCAGCTTTATTGAAATCATTGGAGTTGTGCTTGCTTATGGCAGCAGGGAGATGGGGACATGTTTTTTTGAAACGTATTGCCAAAAACATAAACCCTTTTCTTTGGAAGTTGCTTTGTAAGGATGGCTCAAGCAAGTGCCTGGGAAGCATTGTCCTAATGGAAACAAGATGTGGAAATGATAGGGTCTCAGAGCAACTGTTATTTCTTCCCCATATGTGTGACTTCAGAGTCTACCATACTAAGGCTCAGTCTTTCTCCTTTGATTACTGTCAAATCTTAGTTTTGAACATCATATATACCACAAAGATCTGGGACACCATGGGGAACAGTGCAGACTCTGCAAAAGTGGGAAATAGGGACCTGGATGAAGAAGCCAGCTAACTGGTATGGGATCCAGGCAGGCTGAAGCTGTGTTAACTGGACAAAGCAGCAGCAATCTTCATTATCTGATTCTTAGGGAAAGTACCTGTGCTAAAGCGTTTAAAAGTTTACAAGAGATTCATAGAATTGTTTTAGCTGGAAAAGACCTTTAAGATTGAGTCCAATCATTAACCTGCTCCATCACTGAACTATGTTCCTAAGCACCACAGCTGCACATCTTTTAAATACCTCCAGGGATGATGAAGGGGATTCATGCTACTGTCTTTGATGCTGAATACTCATATAAAAGCAGTTATAAAAAATGTAAATTGTTCTTAAAGACTCCGTAGCCAGAATATTACCTGCTTTCCTTGCACGCTGGCTGGACTGCTGGCATTCATTTTCTCTTGGTTTCACAGAAAGGACAGGCAAAAGGTACAGGTTGTGTGGAGGAACAGCTCATCTTGTAAACAAGACAAGGCACAGGGAGTGTATCCCATTGGAGTTACGTTACCAAGGGTAGTCCCTTATGCAGCAGCACCTCACGTATTAGATGGATGCTTTAATAAATATAAGGATATAGACAGAAAAGAAACATGCTGTCCTATGTGTCTCTTAGGATCTGCAAGGCAGGTATTGTAAGCAGATGTATTCATGCTATAGAATAAAGAGAGATGATTTAAAGTAAGCTGGCAGATTTTGTGCTCAGATGGACGAGGAACATTCACACAGTCTGTTATTGCAGTTCAGCTGTGAGAAGCCAACACCTTCAGCTGAAAGGGACTAGCTAAGTGTTTGGGCAGAAGTATGTCCAGTCATGACATCTGTTGTAGTCCAGAGTTTGCACCATGAAAGTGTGCACATAAAAGTACAAGTGAAGATTTTATGTAGCTAAGCTCAAACCTCTAATAGTGAAGGCTCATGTTTTTGTTGGTATAGCCCTCTGTCATCTAGGTCCTTGCTTATCTGAAAGCTGACAGTGCAGAAGAAAATCAGCACCACACTGATGATAAGCCAGTGCCTAAACTAAAGAACAAGGGGAAAATGTGCTTGTTTTCTTTGGAGGGATCTCACTGTTTTATGTAATCTTTGTACAGCACCTGTGAATCAGTGACGGGTACTTTTGAAATGTATTTCCTTCATCAAAAGCTATTTGAAACAACAGGTAGCACCTTTCCATTCAGTCTGAGCTCCCCTGACATTTTTAAATGACAGATAATGAAAACTGTCTTCATTATAACTCAAGCAATTTCATCAGACTGTCACCAGCAAACAATGGCAAATTAAAGACTGAACAACCCTCAACTCTACCCTCCTAAGTACCTGTGTGAAAATACCAGTTCCCTTTTCTACAGCTTCTAGGGAATACAAGAGGTGGTTTTATAGGTGAGAGGTATTCTGGTATGCAAGACCCTGGAGGTCAACAGGAAGATGTTAAAATCTGTCTGAAAACCAGTGGTCAGATGGCATAAAAATGGAGCACAAATGTGAGAGTGATTGTGGGTGAGAGACACTGCTTATCTCACAGAGTGCTGAATTCTGCTCTGCCTTCAGTTTATGAATGGATTTAAAGCATGGTGCCAAACAGAGCATATTGCAGTTGTCTAATCCTTAGGTGACAGAGGCAGGCATGTTAGTAGGCAGAGCTGCATCCAAGAGGACTCATCAGAAAAGCCCAGTCAGCCTGGCATTATTGCTACCTGATCTGTGGGAATTGGTCCAGGCCCCTGAGTCTGAACTGCCAAAGGGAAACCTAGTCAAAGGAGCAGCTGTTGAGGTATGGTGCAAGCTTATTTTACCCTGCTTCTCTCTCCCCAGCCAACATTGCTTCAGACTTGCCTGGGCTGAGCATCATTCTCCCAGGTCCTTTCCCCCTTGCCTCCCTCCTGCCCCAAATTCTTAGGCTTAATCAAACTACTCCCCACAGTTAGATTAAAGGGAGACAGAGAGCAGAAGGGGCATTTTCACAGCGAAACAACATTCATATGAGGTGGACACAATATAGAAAAAGGTAGCACCAGGGAGCGAATTGTAGGGGTCCAGAGAAGAAAGAGGCTGTGGCAGCAAGAGGGTTGTTATTGGAGCAAACAAGGAGCAGAATGACTGAGATAGAAGCTGTAGATAGATAGTTAGAAATAGTCCCAGTGGTGTGATTTGGAAGGAAAAGCAGTCACTACTTCAGTCACCAGTGGTGTTCAGTTTAGAGAGCTGAGTGGTAAATTACAGGTGGGGTAAGACTCCAAGAACATCTGTGACCCTGTGAAATGCTGGAGAGAAAAAAGTTGCAGTAGCAGTGAGTAAGATTCACATCTCATCTATCTGAGCATGAGTATCTCAAGGTGAAATAACAGAAGGAGAGGAGGCGGGAATATTGATTTCTGCCTCACAAAACAGACAACAACGCCTACTTTTTCATAGCAAGAATTTTAACCATTTGCTTTAATGGGCCGGTCTGCAACACAGTGGGGGCTTGGTTTCTTCTTCATGTGAAATCCAGAGCGGAAATCACGCTGAAGTTATTTTTATTTTATTGTAGCCTTGCAGGAGAGACATGAGCCACATTGTATCCTGAACCACCAGCAGTAGCCCTTGTGTGTAACCCATCTGCGCTGCTGCCCTGGTGTGCGGCAGGCGGGCACCCTGAGCAGCTGGGTGCTGGAGGAGCAGCACTAGAAGGCACAAAAACCCCGTTATGCCAAGAGGCTGCTGTATGTGTTGGCGACAGATGACTCCTCTCTGTCAGAGGGCGGACTTAGCCTCCATCTATTTATCCTGTTAGAAAGATGCTCCTAATGAAAGGTGCTTCCTTAGCTGGTCACGGCTTTCTTAGAAATATTCCTTTGGAAATAAAATTCCATTCAGTCGGTTTTACACCATGAAAGTGCACGTTGTGTACCTTGGCGCTGTGGGGTAGGCATTATAGAAAATGTGCAAGGGGGCTTGCTGTCTTGGACTAGGCTCAGCATGAGGCTGAGTGGAAGCAGGAGGTGAGTCTGGCAGTTTTCTGAGCGGCTGCCATGTCTTTTCTCACTGAAGTCAAAGATGGTCATACACATAAATAGGGAGTGTAAAGTCATGGCTGAGAATCTTAAAAGGCTCGAGGGTATGGCAGTTCTACAGCCACATTCTCCTGGTGGCACCACAGCACTCCGTGTGTGTTTGTGGTTCCCTGCAGAACATGGGGACAGCGTAATGGGAGCAGTGTTCCTGGGCAAATGCTGAATTTGGAGTCTTCTGTATGCCAAAAGTTCCTACCTTTGTTTAGTATGAATTAATATTTTTCATGTGTTGCAAGAAGATATGTTTCCCCAGACTCTGTTTACCTGCTTTCCCTTCTGATTCAGTATCTCATTTCTTTTTTTTTTTTTTTTTTTTTTTTTTTTTTTTTTTTTTTTTCCCCCACAAAACATAAAAAACTGAGCATTTATCTCTATGGCTGCATGGTATTTGCCTCATACCTGGCTATTGACTCGAGAGATGACTTTATAAATAGGGCAAGAGCTTGCTGCAATTGGAATGTTATAATAGATGGGATTTGTTCATTGCGTCAGAGTTTTGATGTGGGATAATGTCTTGAAGGGGGGGCAGATCAACTAGTAGTCTCTCTGGAGACCCAGAAGAGTATTTTAACCATAGGCCAAATTCCATGCTCGAGATGAAACTTAATTAAGGCTCAGATTGTTTGGATGTTCATGTGTGAATAGGAGAATACAGAATCAACTGTTTCTCTCTTTTCATTGTAGACAAGAAAAGTGAGAGCAAGGCCTTTCTTGCCCAGCTGAATTTGCCACAGTCTGTATGCTGTTGCTCTAGGGTGACGTTGTGCAGCCAGTCCTGGTCAGATCCATCAGTCAGTCTCCTTCCCAACAGAGAGCTCTGTTCACTGTGCAGCCAGTGAGGCAGTAGTAATTGGTATAGGTGAGCTACAGGTGGTCTTGTGCCAGTGGTGGGGACAGAGGTAGGAAGGTGTGTGTGTGTGCTTTGGCTGGGGGTAGGATGTGTACATGTATTTATATGGATACAGACATTGGCAGGGATATATTTGCATTTCCTTCCTCTGAGTCTGTAAGACCCACACAAATCAGGGTGCAGAGGTTCACCCAAAACAAGTTAAGAATGTCCTCTGACCTTTGCAGGACTGAGGTTCAGCAAAACGGGGGAGAGTCAAGGTAGTGTCTGATACCAAAAGATACTGAACTAGAAAGCAAGCCACAACAATCTCTCTGCCTCCCTCAGGGCTGATTTCCTAATCTTTTAGGAATGATTTACAATAAATAAAAGACTTTATGAAAGAAGGATTTTTTTTCCACGTTAACAGTGGATGTTAAACTACCCTGTGGTCCTTTCTCATCTCTTTCACACTGTCCAGCTTTTCACTTCATCCTGCAGCAAGATTCATGAAGGCAGCTCCCCTGTGCCCATGCAGAGAGATCACGGTGGTATGTGAACTGTAATCACCTGGATTCCTTACAGAAAAGGGTTGTTTCCTTTTGAGAAGGCTCATTAGAGCAGGAAGCCATGTAAAACTCAAAGCTTGTAAGAAAAAGATTTTGTAGAGCCTGATCTTGCTCTTGTCCTGCAGTGGCTCTGATCATTTACACAGAGCAAAAAAGAGGGCAGCCTCCCCCCCCCTCCCAAAACCTAAAGCAAACAAACAAAGCAAAACATCCTTCTAATGATGTGTGTTCTTCACTTCCAACAGTGATAGCTTTTTGCACCCACTTTGAGCAGGTGTACATGAATACAGAAGTCGGGAGGCAGTACAGAGAGCAAAGCTCTTAAGGAGTTAGTGGAGCTTCCCTGCTGGAACGTTATAATCACAGTCAAAGAAGGAAATCTTGCCTCAGCAGACAGAAAATATGTGATGCGATTTTAGCACAGAGTTACTACAGATAAAATACCCCACAAACTGGGAAAAAAAATTGTAGGAAACCCTTTGCATGGCCCAGATGTGCCATGGCAAAGCTAATAGGGAGAGATCTTTTGACTGCAGAGGAAGCCTTGTACTGGCTACAGGCACACGTGGTGAATACACCCTTTACCTGCAAGGAGCACACATCCCTGGTCCTGGATGTAGTGAATGTTGGCAGAATTTTCTTAATGGTGACAAATTTTATTGAGGGAAGGTTTTTAAGCATTAATGATTGAAAAGGCTCAATTTGCTGTTGTGTTCGAGGTGAAACTCGTTTCATGTGGTATGACTATGTGGTTGGGGAAGAAGCTCTGCTGCAGAGAGTGCATGGTCAGGAGCAGGGTGTAACTTCAGAAGAGAGTAATGCCTCCAGCCTTCATATGCTAAGGCTCTGTGTTGCCATTTTGGCTGCCCTCAATCCCATCTTCAAAAGTTCCTGTTACTCAGATGTTTCCACCTCCTCCAGTTGTGCCAGTTGAGCCACTTGTGGGGATGAAGAGCTACATTGGAGCTGGTCTGGCATTAAGGATTTATTCTTGTTAGTAGAGCTTAAAAAAAAAAAGAAAAAAAAGAAAAAAAAGAAAAAGTCAGATCATTTCAACTATTCACCTATGAGTGTGGCTACATAAATAGTTTAACTGGAACAAGTGAGCAGCAGTAACTGTGAGAGACCGCGGCAAGATCCTCTTAAACTGGGTCTGCTGCAGATGGAATAGTGAAACTGAGCCACGTCCCACACTCTCTTAACGTTATTTGCATGAGTAGCTCCATTGTGTTTCAGTGGGACTCTACTTACACATGTAAAATTAAGTGTTTGAAGGGCCGGGCCCTAAAAGAGAATAAAAGCCATGATTGGGGTGTGCCATGCTCTGAACCATATATAGAAAGTGTAATGCAAATGTATGTTGCTGGCTGGCCTATCTCGTCTGATCTGTCTGCTCCAGTAGTGACTTTCCTTAGGATTGTTTTGCTCTAGTGGAAGGGGACCCTGCTTTTGAATAGAAAGGCTGGTCTTCTGTCCCTGCTGCAGCCAGGGAGTTGCAAAGAGAATGTGGTGGTGAGAGCTGTAATGTTTCCAAGATGTTCTTGGATTTGTTGGAGTGCTGTAAAGAGCCCGGACAGCTGGCTTCTCTGGAGCAGCTTTTACAGATTTGGTCCAGGGAGGGCAAGGCCCCAATAGGGAGTGATGCTCTTGAGGCTGGCAGTGGTGGTCCTGTAGTCTGGGGCTCTGCTACCTGAAATACTTCCTGCTTTACAACCTTCTGATCACAGTTATGATCATTTGGGAGCCTGTTGTTGTCAGTTTCTATGGTAAAACCCTTCAAGGGCAGCATGAGGGATTTCTCATCTGAGAATCCCTCCCTTGGGTATTCAGTGCTCATAGCAGTTTGCTGTGACAGATTCTCAAATGTGGTGGGTTAAGTAGAAGCTTAACTCTTGAGAGTGAAGCAAAACACCTTGATAGTTGCTATCCAGAGTCCCAAAGAGAGGAAGGAAGAGACATGAAGCCGTTGGAAGGGAGAGGCTTGGTGTGGTTATTTGAGACCGCTGCCTGCGGAGTTGCACAGTCATTTATAACTGTTTGAAATGTGGGGGATGGGGTCGGGGGGGATGGGAGGAGAGTTGGAGGAACCACAGCATCTGCAAACTAGTAGCATTTTATGCTCCTTTTCAGCAGTCTAACTCTGCGAGGGAGACGGCAGCAAAGTACCTGGTCTGAGGAGGGAGGAGAACAACAATTTTCCTGCATCTGTTTCGTGTGTCGGGATTAAAGCACGGGCTAACATTTTCAAAGGTAACTTCAGGAAATGGAAGATGGGTGCCTGGCTTCCTTAGGCTCCTGAGGAAAATCCCAGCCTCTGGTACTTGTGTGCAGGGGAAAGGGTCTTCCTTTTAAGCAAGCTGTTATGGTCTCCTGGTGTCGGTGAGAGCGGGTGTTCCATCTAAAGCACTGCAAGGGTTATCTGTTCCTTACAGTGTGGTTTGCTGCCTGGCTGGTCTACTCCATACAGCTACTGCTGTTGAAGCCTCGGGTATGAAATGTGTAAAGAAGAGGTGGAATTGTAGGTGTTACGTTAAAAAAACCAAACCAAACCAACAAAAAACCCTCCAAAAACGCATTGCAGTGTAAAAATAGGGAAGGTTTATATGTCAGGTAAAAGAGCAGGCTGAACCAATGGCAGCAAAGGTGGTGGTTCAAGTGTAGCTGATCAGTCAGGGTTCACAAACACTTCAGCTTTAGAAGGTGCTGCTGTGATCAGAGGAAAGGTATGGGTAGGGCTAGAGTTGGTGTGTGAGCTGGGAGGACTGGCCAGACACCCAACAGTTCCCCCCTCCTAGCTGTGGATACTGGGAACTCGTAGCCTGGGACTTGTCTGGATAAGGTAATGGAGAGAAGCAAGGAAGAGTCATCAGTAGGCTGAAAGTCTGTCCAGTGGGAAATGCTTAGGGTGTGGTCTGCAAACCAGAAGGGACTGAAAACTGTTCAGAAGTATTCCCCCTCGAGGAGTGTGTGTCTAGGGGAAGAGGTGTGAATTGGCTACTGTTCCAGCGCTCAGGAAGGTGTAAAGAGTTCTTTAACGATGTCACCAAGTAGGCATGGAAAAGGGAAGGAGAAGAGAGGGAGAGAAAAAGGAAAACCGCCTTAAGGGGCTGAGCAGAGGGAGGAGTTGATTTTATCTGCCGGAGTGATGCAGTCTGAATGCTCAGTGCTTGAAAGGGGCTTCTTCGAAAGAGTTGGGTTATCTAAAAGTGGGAGTTGGTCAGGGTTAACACTGGGTCGTTTGAGGATAAAGGGAGAGGGAGAACACACTGCATTTCTATCCGCTTCTGTTGTATTGGCAAAACAGGTTATTCAGGCATCGTGGATATGCAAAAATGATCAGCCTGCTTTCTCTCGTTAGACTGCAGCGGTTCTGTGCATCTGTGTGCCACCGGTGGTTTGGAAAGCTCTTCCTTGCAACCCACAAGATCGCCCATTTTAGGAACATTTTGTGGAGGTGAAGGAGAAGGATTAGTGGATGTTGAAAGCGCTTTTCTGACAGAGTAAGTTGCAGACTGAAAAGGGCGGGAGGTTGCTACAAATCTTCAGAACTCTTTGACTGCCAGCCGGTTTCAAACTACATTGATGGTTAATCCTCCAAACATGGAGCATTTGTTCAGGATAAGGCCCTCGAGCATATTTAGGACTTGATAGGTTGTGTCTGTTTGTCATTACTGCCTGGTTCCTCCCTGTTTAGTTGCAAGCTGCTGCCTAATACAGTGCTTTCTCCTATCGGAAAAGGCTGTCAGATCTCTGAGGGGCTCCATCAACCCGCTGGTGGACAGAGTCAAGTTGCTCAGCCACCAGGTAGGAGAAACGTGCTTCTCCTCCAGAAGTTCCCTCCAGCGTTCTTTCTGCCTTGCCGATGGCCAGCCGGCCCCCCTCCCTTCTTCAGAAATGTGTGGAAGGGAAATTCCACGCTCGGTGTGCGTGCTGCTCCATAATGGTCCTGCCTGCCGGCACCTCTGGGCCGTTCCCCCCGTCGAGATGACGGGCAGGGCCCCGTGGCTGGTTGCAACGCCCAGTGCCCACCTCGGCTTTCCAGCTCGGGCAGCCGCGGTGGCTGTGGGCAGGACGGTGCCGAGGAGGGGTGGCGGGGCGCCTTCCCGCAGCGTCCCCCGGCCCGGGCGTGAGCCTCCCCCGGGGGCTGCTCGGAGGCCTCAGGGCTTGGCGGCGG
>JAAWXA010000004.1:39210389-39251147 GCA_038090715.1 Florisuga fusca | reverse complement strand
CCCCCCCCATCTTGCATTTCATCTTCACAGTTCATGTACTTGGATTGTTTTCAGTTAGGGTTAGTCCACAGCCAGAGAAACTACAGTTGTCACTAAATATCCAAATATAGAAACTAAGGCAACTATAAGCCACAAGGCTAAAATATTCATACATAACAGCTTAAGTTTTATATGTTTGAGGTGAGTAAGAATGGAGTACCTTTGATCTGTGTTTCCTGGCTATTCAAAGGCTTGCTACTCTGTGATGTATTTACTTTCCATACCTATTTCTGCACATTTCTTTCTAGATTTTTTTCCCCTTTTGAGTTTCTGATGTGCTGTGTCAATTTTGTTGCCATAAAACTGTCCCTGTGGTTTAGGAATTTGGTTGGTCTGTTATACATTCATTAGGAAAAAACCCCCAACCAACCAACAACAACTATACTGTGGAGTAATTTACACTCAAGTGAGTATTCAAAGTAATTCACATCTTAAATGTCGGGTGTGCTACCTAGCAGGGTTGGATTGCTTCTGCTTTCTAGGATTTTACCAGAATTTCTTTGGAGAGATGTGGGCAGCTTTCATAAAATCCCTCTATCTAGTTTGTGTGGCCTTGGACTTCACAGAAATGTCTGTGCCTCAGTAAGGTCTGTGGTCTGTTTACATAGATATGGAGTCCTTTAACCCAGCAAGATTTGCTCTGGGCTTGGATTTCCTGCTTAAAACCTCTGCTGGAGTTCCTCGAGTCTTCCTGCTGGCAAAATGAAGGTGTTAACTTGGTTTTTAGAGCAGTTTGTGAATGGAAGGAGATTTAATTGCAGAAGTTTTGTCTGAGCATTACTCTGCCTGTTGTATTTGAAATAGCTTTACCCTGTACCTTGACTTGCCTGTTGTTGTTGGTTTTTTTTGTGTTTTTTTTTTTTTCTTTTTTCTTTTTTAAAAGTTTAATAATTTTTGGAGCTGGACCTCCTTTGTTGTGGGGACTAGGTAAGTGCAGAAGAGCAGCAACCTTATTGAGAATTAAGAATTCCAGATAATCTTGACGTTCTTGAGCATAAAAAACCCCATCTGCAGGGAAATTTTGAAAAAGTTGCCTTTAAGACCATTTGGTCTTAAAAATGCTAGTTATCTTAACAACAATAGCAAAACATAAGGTGACATTTTAATGTGTGATAAATCCAAACAAACTATTCCTATGTTGACTTTTAATTTATACTTTTCAGGAAGTGGGGTTGTACTTCGTGACAGTACACTTACCTATAGGCCTAGCTGCCCTGTTAATGCATCCGTGAACATTTCTGTGATAGACTTAGCTTTGAGGAGTCCCGTGGCAATTGCCAGTTTTGACTGCACCACCCCTCTGTGTGTACTGGTACTGCTGCTAGAACAGCTACGTGCTGAAATGGATCAAGGAGATGATGTGAATTACAAGTATCCTGGGGAAAAAAAAAAAAAAAAGGTGACTGTATCAGTTTGCCAAACTGGTTAACTGTTTGTCCATGGAAATGCTTGCATGGGCATATCAGACAGTGTGGTGCAGGGGTGGAAGTAAATACTAGTGGTAACAGTTTTTTAAGATGGTGTTGCTGCAAGAAGGAATGTTCATCCAACTGCAGCCTTAAGAGTCTGCTAAACTTGCTCAATGTTACACCTGTTTGTTACAGCTTCCCTTGCCTGATAACAGTTCCTTCAGCTTACCTTGTTCTTTTTGTCCAAAATGTTTTTCACCTCTGAACATATATACAATGTATAAAAAGAAGAACGTTCCTTGAGAAGCTTTAAACAGGGCAAAAGTCAAAGAATCCTAGTCATAGAATAATTTGGGCTGGAAGGGACCTCTAAAGGTCATCTAGTCCAACCCCCTGCAGTAAGCAGGGACATCCTCAACTAGATCAGGTTGCTCAGAGCCTTGTCAAGCTTCACCTTTAATATCTCCAGGGAAGAGGTCTCAACTGCCTCCCTGGGAAGCCTGTTCCATTTTTTCCACTACCCTCATGGTAAAGAATTTGTTCCTAACATCCAACCCAACCTACTCTTAATTTAAAACCATTGCCCCTCATTACCGTATGCCCCCTTCAGGTACTGGAAGGCCGCTATTAGGTCTCCCCTGAGTCTTTTCTTCTCCGGGCTGAACAACCTCAGCTCTCAGCCTGGTTTTTTAGGAGATGTGCTCCAGCCCCCTGATCATTTTTGTGGCCGTCCTCTGGACCTGCTCTGTCCATGTCCTTCTTGTATTAAGGGCTCTGGAGATAGATGCAGTACTCCAGGTGAGGTCTTACCAGAGCAGAGCAAAGTGGCAGAATCACCTCTCTAGATCTGCTGGCCATGCTTCGTTCTGTGCAGACCAGGATGCAATTTGCCTTATGGGCTGCAAGTATGTACTGTTGGTGCATGTCCAGCTTTTCGTCCACCAGCACCCCCAAACCTTTTTTTGTGGTTTGTGGGTTTTTTTTGTTTTGTGTTTGTTTTTTTTTTTTGGTTTTTTTTTTTTTTTTTTCATACACACTTTTTTTTTTTTTTTTTTTTTTTTTTTTTTTTTTTGTTTTTTTTTTTTGTTTTTTTTTGTTTGTTTTTTTTTTTAAACCTCATCCCCAAGCCTGTGCTGATAGTGCAGATTGTTCTGACCATAAGGCAGGACCCTGTGCTTGCTCTTGTTGAACCTCGTGAGGGTCACCTGGGCCCACCTCTCCAGTTTCTCCAGGTCCTTCTGGATGATAAGCCTATTTCTCTGGCTTATCAACAGCTCAGCTTCGTATCATCTGCTGACTTCCTGAGAATATGGTGCTTTAGCTACACAAATGTTTCTGCTAGTTAAAGACTGATGATACAGAACATGTAGTATAAATTGATGATAGACTATTTAGCATGGTTGCAATCAAGAAGTGAAACTCATGCTGTGAGAATCCTCAGGAGCAAGAATTCAACAGGAGTTAAAAAGGATCTGATGTCTGTAGGAAGATAAGGAATATTCAGTTACCATAATCAGTGACAGTAGAAACTTGGAAGAGGTATTAAGCCTGTGGTCTAAACCTCGATTTTTATGCTGTTCCAACAAACATTCTTCTATACTGGGGAAGAGAAGGAGAGCCTGGATTTGCTGTAGCATTCTCCTGCATTTGTCTAGAAACTTGATTGAGACCAGTGTATGAGATGTGCCATTGAACTGCATAGGCTGATCCTAGTGACCATCCCAAAATCTGGTTTGAACTGCTGAATTGTGGCTGTTGTGAAAAGTGAACTGCTGCTACCTCATATTACATTTGTTTTACCAACACTTCTGTGGGTTATTCCTGCCTGGTCTTCAGCAGAGTCAGATCTCAGTGCTGTTCCTGATCTACTTTGATAACACTTACTGAAGTAATTTTAAAGACTGTTATGAAATTGCAGTTTACTATATCTGAAGAATGAATGTTATCTCTTTAGGGTAGATACACATGTTCCAAGATCCCTTTTGAATAGACAGGCTTGAAAGCATAGGTGAGCTTTTCCTTGTCAGGCCTCTGAGAAGAAACTTGTGGAATAGGGAAGGGAGTGGATCTATGAGGTGGTTGGCTTGTTTGTGTGTTTTTTAAAGCCTCGATGGAATCAATGAAATCCTTTTGAAGGAAGGAAAATGAAAAATATGCCTTACCAGAGACATAATTTCTTTCAACAAAGCAGGACTGAAAAGTGGTCGAGCATGTCCTCCGAGAGTTCATCGAAAATTGGGTGCTGTATTCTTGAAAACAATACTGATTTTAAGTGCTCGTGTGTGGTACAATCTGTGGTGAAAAGAGTGTATGATACACATAGTAATTTACCTGCATATAGAACTGAGGGAGAGCTTGCTGCTTTTTGTATTGAGTTCAGAGCAGTTGTGATTCCAGTACAGATAACCATACAGCTACCTGCTCAGCTCTGAGTGTTTGCAATTACTTTCAGCTGGTTATCCCGTTTTGATGGCTGTTTGGCATCTCAAGAAATTAGTGCCACTTTGTTTTTGCTGTTCAGCTTTCTGGTGGGGCTGTCTGCATAGCAGCAGAGCTTTAAGGGGACCTTTTTGTCACTGGATGGCCTCCATGTGCCTGTTGTTGTCCTCTGCCTTCCAAACAAAGGGTGCAGATACCTGTTTTATCAGTAGGGTGTCTGGGGCCCATAGGCTCTTCTAAAACCAAGTTAGGTTGGATTTGGTGATAAACTCGAGGACAGAACCTAGTTCTTAATATGCCTGCTATTTATCTACTCAACCATGTTACTTATATGCTTTACAAATTGCTTTAAATCTGTATATCTGCTTGTGTATGTTGCATGAAGCCATCTTTAGAATTATGCAAAACCTGAAGGAAAATTCTGGTTTGCTGATAAATCCATTGTTTGCTGATAAAAAAACCCCAACACTGGGTAAGATAAGCAGTAGACCCTTTTTCAGGTTGCTCAGAGCTATGCTTTCTTTCTGCATTTGCTGAACTGGCTTCTTCAGGTGTCTTGATACCCTTGTTCCACTGCCTGTGAAATGGCAGTATTTTATCTAAGTACCAATCTGGTTTTGTTTGAGGATTGATTAGAAATAAATTTGCAGTGTAATATAAACAAAGCTGTAGCCAGTTGAGGTGACCAGCCACAGCTTCGGCAGTGAGAGCAGTTATGCTGGTGAGTTCAGGAAGTGTTGCCTATAGAGAAACACTTCTCAGACCTTCTGTTAGTGGATTTGAAATTTTCCACCACATCTTGCATGTATGTATGAGAAGGGAGTAAAGAACTGAAGGCAAAAATGGCTTGACAGCTTGTTAGTAAGAAAATGCTTTCTTCTATCTCTTAAAAAAATACATCTGTAAAAAAAAAAAATTTAAAAAATTAACCTTCTTTTGGTTGGGGATAGCAAGTTAAAACTGTCAGGCAAATAGCCACCATCTGGCAGAAATGCTTCTGAATGTTCTTGTGAAAGCTGGCTTTGATTTGACACTTATGAGTCTTTGAACATAGTGCTCTGTTTATACAGTATAGTAAATACTTTGAAGTACGTTAGGCTTCACTGTACATGCGTGGCTAACTAGAAGAATATTAAACACGTACATCTTGTGTTGAGCAAAAGGATCCTGCAGCAATTGGAATGGCATGCTTCTCATACTTTTATAAGATCATGTCAAAGCAGTAGAGTTGATAGTAGACCTGATTATACAATTCCTTAATTTCTTGTCAAAATAACATTTTTACATGCAGTGTTTTGAGATCTTTTAGTTGACCTCACGTTATTTATCAGACGTCAGTTTTTAATCCCAGCAGCTTTGATATAACCATGTAGCATTGTGGAGTACTGTTTACATGCAGTCTTTGCTTGCTGGAGTTCTTTGAAGTGCTTTACTCCTTAGAAGAGTCATCCCTGTCTTGAAGATCCTGCACTTAATGACTAGGAAACCAGTATACTGAAGCACTGCCCTGTTTCATTAAAGGTTGTGCTTCATCTGACATGCCTAATGCAGGTCTAAAAGCAAAGAAATTAGAGGTTCAGTGCACGGGAACATGTACCCCTTGATACACATCTTACCCAGCAGTCAGCTGCGTGGGATATAGTGATTCTTCAGCTCTGGTCCCGTGGGAGTCCCTGCTTTGCAGTGCTGAGCTGTGCAGGTGCGGGGGTGTGGTGCTATCAAACATCAGGAGGGCTTGTGTAAGGGAGGAGAGGGCGATAGATGGTGGTGGCAATCTTAAGGAAAACTGGCCTTGCAGGCAGCACAGATAGATAGCCATGCTTAGGGAAGCCTTGAAAAGCTGCTCATTTGGGGTGAGAGAGGCCAGATATCTGTTAAAGTGAAGATCAACATGAAGAAAGGTGCATGGGTTGCCCCCAGCAATTCTGACAGGCATCCTGTGTGATGTCCCCTAGCAGCATACTGGGGAATTACTGCTTGCTGTAGCACTAGGTTTTCCTTGGAGGAGGTCTGTCCTGTACTGACCCATCTCAGCCCCACTTAGCTTATGAAAACTGACAAGATTGCAGCCTGAGGAGTTGTGCCTGAGGACTGTTTCTTATCTTTTATTCCGGAAGCCTCATGAAGCGATGCTGAAATGAAAAGAAAAAGCACTTGTTTTTTTTTCTATGCTGAACTGATTGTGGCTGCTTTCTCACAAGCCTTCTGCTTAAACAGTGTAGTGTTACTACATGCTGAAGAACAAACTGGTGTTTCCTTCATCCTGTTATCCATCCATTATTGCCACATTTTAAATTTTTTTTTTCCTCCCACCTCTCCACAGATTGGTTTCTGAAAAATGTGCTGCTCGCAAGCTTGGTAAAGGTGCATTTTACTTATGATTTTTCATGCTGATGCTTTATATTTTAGAAAAAAAATACCCAGAGAAGTAAGGGAAAAGAGATTGCCTTTCACTCCGAGCATGTTACCCATTTCCCAAAAAGTAGATGCAGTTTTGATGAATGTAAAGCTATGAAAGCAGCCTCTGGAAAGCTCTAGCACTGTCCACCAGACTCGTGCATGTAATGGTGGACTGATGCTGGGACTGTTAACTGCTAACCTGATGTAGTAAGGTGCACAAGCCTGTCATATATTAAGGAAATACTGTTAAAACACATTTTGAAAAATCCCTTATTGCTAGAGCTTTTGATCTTTATCAGTGTTAACAATAGTAGGAGCTCTAGAGCCGACAGGCTGCTGCAGAGGTAAGAGACGCTCCATGTAAAGTGCTTAAAACTCCAGTTGTAATGTACATAGACTGCTCCCAGCATTGCTAACATAGGTGGAGCTGGAACTGATGTTGGCAGTTGTATGCTGAGACTTAAGCTTGAGGTCACCATGATGTCACAGCATGCTGTGGGTTACATGACAGCATGCTCAGTGCCTTGGCAGCAGTGTGGGTGACCTGCATATGCCATTAATGCTGGTGAAGCTGAAATAGTGTGAACAGCAAGGGGAAGCGTTTGTAGTATTCCTGTACAGAAGCAGATAGTTGTAGCTTAGGTTTTGGGCTTTTTCTTTTGTCTTTGTCCCCAAAACCAATTTCTAGAACTGTGTCATAGTCTGCCAAGAGGGTGCTCTAGTGCCAGGTAGCTAAGGTGTTTTTCTTTTTTTAAATAATAGTATCTGGGAATTTGAAAGGGACTTCAGATGTCTGCCTGTGTGCACCTTGAATCTGCTCACCGGTGTCCGTGTCTGTACAGAATCAGACAGACACTCTAGGACAGCCATTCATCCCCATTGTATTAATAACACACTGAAGTGTTGATAGATGCACTGAAAATAGAGTTTAATCGACATGTTGCCTCTTTGAAAAAAGCATTACTCACAACTCTTAATACTGGTGGTTATGAGGGAAGTGGAAAATGTTTCTGCCGCAAAAGATCCTTTTAGGTATTTACAAAAATCCTTTTAAAATAAATAATTACTTAAACCACTTTCACATCATGCCTGTTGTTAATTAGCTGTGTGCTTGTGAGCAGCAGTAAGGAAAAGAATAGCCAGTGGACTGTTGCCTTGAGAGCAGGGGATGGTAACCTGGGAAATATCATGAAACGCTTCATCCTTTCAGCTTTTGGGCTCGTGTTGTGCTTTGTCAGTGGTTGTCTTGGCTGCACTTTTTAAGGATGGAGAGCAAAAGTTTGGACTTTCTGCTTGTTGTCCATCTATGTTTTCAATGCCAGAAGAGACTGATTTTTTTAGGAAATGTCCCTGTGTGTGGTGATAGGATAGAGTACATTGAGCTACCCAAAGGATCTTCTCTTCTTGTAATGGTATAGTCTTGCATGCTCTTTCCCTGTCAGCGTGGCTGTAGATCATCAGTGTTAACTTTGAAGTCACCCTGTCTTTTCTCTGTGTTTCAAGCTATGTAGATAGCTGTGGGCAATAACCAGACCACGTTTTAGAGGTTAACAGAGGTGCATGCACACCATGTGTACAAGAGAAGTTGTTTTCTTCATGGAGGTTGTAACTGTGCCTGATGAAGATTGTGCAGTTCTCACATTCATGTAGCAAACTGACTTCAGGTGACAAGTTCTTGATTCTTCTTTTGCTCAAGAGTTGTTTCTTGGTACAAGGCTATGATCAAAGAGGTAATGCCGTGCAGACTAGGGATTAGCAGAGATTTCTCTGATGTGCATAAAGAGGAATTCTTGGCTTTGGGAAACTGAGGGCTTTGCATAGGCTGTTGTTTTTATTGTCAAGACATAAAAGTAGAAAAACCCATGCTGTTTCCAGATAAGTTAGGACCATCTAGAAATAGGTGACTGGCTGCAAGTTGCTATATAATGAGCTTAGTATTAACAAGTTAGCTCTTGATGTTGTGAAAATGATGTATAGGAAAATGGAATTTGTGACTTCATAGGGAATGACAGAACATGGTATTTTCCCCACATTGGCAGCTGTTTTGGGCAGAGCACATGAGGTGCCGCTGGTGCAAGTGGCTGCTGCCCTTCTGGCAGATGGAACACATGAGCAAACCAGCTGAAAGTCTACTGTGGGATGACCATGGAATCATAGAATGGTATGGGTTGGAAGGGACCTTAAGGACCTTGAGCAAGTCAACTCCTCTGCAATGGGCAGGGACACCTCCCACTAGACTGGGTTGCTCAAAGCCATCCGACCTGGCCTTGAACACTTCCAGGGATGAAGCATCCACAACTTCCCTGGGCAAGGTGTTCCAGTGTTTCACCATCCTCATAGTGAAGAACACCATCCTAATATGTAGCCTAAATCCACACTCTTTCCGTTTAAAGCCATTACGCCTCGTGCGATTGCTACCTGTCCTTATAAAAATTTCCTCCCTAGTTTTCCTGTAGCCCCTTCAGGTACTGGAAGGCCACTATATAGTCCTCATAATGTAGTTTTATTAAAGAATGAGGTTTGCAAACTGCTATGGAAGTGATGATACAGTAGGTAGTCAGACCATCTGCTGATGACTTGTTTGAATAAGCAGGTGTTCAGATGATGTGTGTTGATACTGTGTCTTAAGTCCCAGCAGTTTTTTAGTTACCCAGTGTATTTTCTGCCCTTTTTTAAGAAAAAGGGACAGAGGGACCTGGCAGGAAAAGGATGCAAGCACATTTGAACAGCCAGATTAAACTTCTCCGTGTGTGTGCCATCAGTCACTGCTGCCTCCTTTGTGCCAACACCAGTGAGCTTGTGGACACCAGGTTAGCTGAAACAGGAAGCTTGTTTCCTGAAAATTAATCACATCTTATCTAGAGTTAATTTTCAGCTGGGTCAGAAGTGCTAGTGATGGCTTTAAGGGATAGAATTGGATAGAGTTTGGCTGGTTGAAGTTGCCTTCCTGGGTCCAGCACACATTTGGTGTACAAAAGGTAAGGCAGTGATTTTGACAAACCTATTTGAGGGGTGGTGGGTCCAACACTAGTTGCATTACAAACACATGCTTTATGCATTAATGGAAAAGGGTGAGGAGGGCAGCTTTTGCTAAGAGGTAGGAGCAGATTTAAAGGCATAGTGAAAAGCCCTTAATCGGGGCCATATCTAGAAATTGGGACTGTGTCAAGGGATTGAAGAGTGTCCTGTGTCCTTGTATCCTCAAGTGTCATAGGGAGATGTGTGTAGTGTAGAATACTCGTGTATTTATGTGCTTGCTTTTACATGTTCTTTTGGTAGTCTTGACAGTTTAATAAAAACGTTGAATAACTTTCTGTGTCCTCGCTTCTCAGTTGCACTCTATCAATGAAGTGTGTAATCAAGTGCTTTAGTAAAAGGCAGCTAACTAAAAAGCAACACGTGCAGTTAAACTGCGAGTGAGCAAAATAAGCAAACACTTAAGAAAACTGGTGTGTAGTATGTGGTGAAAACCACTGGTAGCTCTTGGGGTGTCTTGGGTGTAGTGGAGTCACCTTTCACCAGTTCAGGTGTTTTCCCTTTTATATGGCTGAATGAGGGTCTGAGAAATAGGATGTGCCCTTCCCAGTAAAATTGTGCTACAGGAGAGCAGAGCCTCAGTTGATTCATTGCCTTACACCACCTCTCTGGTTGCATGGGAAATCCACTGGTGGAGGCACACGCAGCACTTCGCTTCCTTGTGGCTGTCAGGGTGAACAGTTGCTCTGTTCTGCTGCTGGTGCTGCTGTTCTTGGTCCCTCCTGAAGCCACTGCTCCTCCCAAAGCAGTCTCTGACTTCACTCTGTTCTTTCTCTCCTACTCCACTACCACAGCTACAGTTCAGGGTGCTGGCACAGTTTGCATTCAAAGTTGTCGTTTGTTTTCTGTAGCAGCAGGTCTCAAGCCTTTTTTCTTTTTCTCTGCTGAGCTTGGGCTCTTGCCACCCTCAGTCCAGCACAGACTGATGGTCTCTGAAAGGCTGCAGGAGAAAAAAAAAGAAGTGTGCACTTTCTTGTAGATAGAGAGAGGTTTCTTGCCTTTAAAGCTTTGTGTCACAGCCAGGCCACAAGTTTGATACTTTTATCTCCTTGGTATGCCTTTATTTCATCTCTCCACATTCTCCTTCTCAAAGAGGGAGAAAAGACTGAAGTGATTTAGTGCTAACTGCAGTTGAAGCAGCCATAATGCTGTACACCTCCGAGTGCCTCAGCACTTGTCACTATCAAGCCTTTTCAGTTTAAGGGCTTAGTCTGGATGGTTTCTTCCATTTGCAGTACAATAATATGATGGCTAATTTGTAGAAGCGCAAGGATGGTTCATGAATTAGTTACCAAAGGGTAACCTAATTTGTGCATTTGTGTTTTGTTAGTTACTCTGTTGTAGCTGCTTGTGTACATGCTCTCACTTGTTTGCTCCTAAATTCACAGTAAAGCAAGCTGTCTTGAGCTGACTGTGAGCTAAGACCCTGTGCAGGTGAGCAGAGGATGGAACTGCAGTCGTGCTAGGCTTAAAGATGGACCCACATCTGATCGTTTGTGTGCCTCTTGCAGGCCTGAGCTGTGGTATGTTAAGGTCTGCCCTGCTCTTGTGCTTTTCCAAGTTTGATTTGAAAGTTCCAAGCAATAGATCCCTGATCACTGTGATGATGTCTTGGTCCTGATGTGTGCTGGTATTCATATGTTTTCCCTTTCAAGGGAAAAGGTGATTTCTGTCTCGTCTTTGATAGAGGTGTGTCAGTACTGGCACTGGCATGGCTTTGCCTGTATTGTTTTGTTGGGTGGGGCGGGGGAAAGGGGAGAGGAGCTATAACTGGGTAATTGGATTCAGGGATGATTGTGTTGCTGTGGTAGGTTTTACTGGCTGAAGCAGCTCCTTGCGATAGGTGTTTGCTTCAGCTTCTGTCTGCAGGTGTGACTTGGCTAGATAAGGATGGTCTATCACGATGATTTCATTGTTTGATTTGGCTGGACTGGGTGGAGAATGTAGCTGCATTGTTTGGGGCTAGCTTTGTAGTTTGGTTTTGTTGAAATGGATTACATGGCAGTGCATTGCTACATTATTAAGGTGAAGCTGCAGTAGATAATAGTTTGGAGAATGTTGGAGGGAAGAGAATATGCACCGCGTTTCACAATGTGTAACCAATCGAGCCTCGCAAGGGCTCCTGTGTGCCGGTTGGGAGATCTGGTCAGCAGAATGCACTGGGATTACACAGAAAACTTCTGGTAGTGATTTCAGTTTGTAGTCATACTTTAACTGCAAGCTGTCTGTGCTGTGTAAATAGCTGAAAGTGCTCTGAGAGACCCTGCTGGCCCCAACAGTGTGAATGTTGTCTCGATTCACACTGTTCTTGCAGCTTCTCCAGTTTTCGGAGTGTGTGAGGGAGAGGCTGGCAGGTCTGTCTTTACTAACCTCAAATTTACCATTGAGCCATTGCTCAAAGTCCATGTTTCTGTGTATTACAGAACTTCCAGACATTTAAACTTGCTTTAACATGTGGGTGAACTTTAATTGATGCAGAATTGTCTCCATTAATGGTTCCTGGGCCATGAAACCTTTTAGCCTTACAGAAAATAACCATAGTGCAACCTGACCAATCCTGACCAAACTTGTAGTATGTCTTACTTTGGGAAGGTCTGCAGTTGGATTCCTTTCTCCTTGTAGTGTAGCACTATGATGTAAGCTCAGAGCTGCCTGAACAGTAGATAGTGCTTCTTCCTTCTAAAACCTGCCTGGTTTTCCTCTACATATGACTTAAAAGTTGCATGGCTCTACCTGATACTTGATGTTTTTATTTATATGTTGTCTGGATGAGGAGGAGGTTTAATATATGAAGCACAGGGCTTTGGCAGAAGTTGCTGGCTTCATAGTGAGGTGAAAGTGAGCCTTTGAAGAGAGATGTTGCAGAGAATGGGAGGTTTCATGTCCAAGCTTTGTGCCAGCTTCTCTAAGCACAGATGAGCTCATGGGAATCCAGCTAGCTCAAATGTGGGAGTGCTGAAGCAGGTCTGACCTATTTCCCCTCCTTGTGCAGCACACATCTCCAGACTCATCCAGTCTGATGGTGGCTTTTTCGGTGCTGACAAATCTTGCCAGTCTGAGCAGAGGCTTCCCCTTGTCAGTGGATCAGAGTGAGTTTTGATTCCCCTGCTGCTTTGGCTGGATGCATGGGAGGGATGCACAGCTTGCATTCTTTGTTGGTGAAACTCTTCTTTCTCTCCTTTTTCCAGGTGATCCTTTCTTGTGAGACAAGTGGTTTGCAGCTCATGGCCTCCACAATGAGTAGTGCTGTGTCGTGACACCAGGGGTCTCGGTAAGCTGTTTGTTAGAAAGGCAACATCTATCAATCGTATCTCCACAAATGCAGGTCCCTCCCTTGTTTCTGCAACTGAGGTTTGAAGTAATTCTAAGCCATCTAAATTGTGAACTACAGCCCATTGGGTGAGGCTCATTTTCACCTGTGTTCACCTTCTTCTTTGAGCTTTTAGTGGCACTGATGTGGCTATGGCATCAACCAGATCAGAGGACTAATCCAGCTGAATAGAAACTTCTGCAGTGTCCCTTGGGTTAGCTCCCATTCGTGTCTTTCCCTCATCTGGTCCAGAGAGGTGGCCAAAGTAGCCAGTTGAACCACCCCTTTTCCCTGCAGCCATTACCTGTCATGTTATAAAGCAATCCTGAAACCACAGTCTTGGATGTAGTTTGCTAGAATGTCTTGAAGTAGCTTGACCATGCACTGTCAGTGACTCCACTTTTACTTTCAGAGCAATGATAAAGGCTTTGCTGTGGGAGGCAGACTCCGGCTGCAAAGACCCATTTATCTAGAGCTGTTCCATTATTGAACCCTAGTTTCCCAGACATACATATGTTAGAAGTGCATTTAGAAAAATCATGAGGCATTCCATTTCACATTATTAAAAATGGTACATTCCCAGTGTGCAGAAATGAGAAGTGAAGGTAGTTGAGTTGCAGTTGTTCCACCAGTGAATATATTGATGTGTCCTTTATTGCTCTCTCTGGTAAGAAGAAATTTAAACTGAGATTGGAAAATGTTTCCTTTGTAAAACACATCAGTTCTAATAGATGTAAGATCCATGTGTATAGCATAACAAAAAAGGAGGGCTAAAAAAAGGGAGGTTATTTCTCATCCAACCTTCCCTGCCCCTGCCCTGCCACTAGGTACTTGAAAGTTCAGTGGTGTCAGAAATACTGTGCATCCAGTGTGATCCTGATTCTGTTCTGCACATTTTCTCATTGCACTGTGCTCATCTGGAGCTGAGAATATTCTCATCTTACAATAACAGGAAACATGATAATGCATAAATACCAAAAGTGGAAAAGCAGAGGATGAAACTACTAGAATACCTAAGTTCATCACACAGGCATTTACATACTGCTTTTAGCATTGAGTTCTACACACTTCAATGCTGTTCCTTTTTTTTAACCTGAAATTCACCATACTTGGAGTCATATCTGCACCTTAAGTGAAGATCTTGAAGTGTCACTGATTTCTGGTGACTTTTACAGCTGTGTAAAACTCTTTCGAGAAGTGGAGTTGGGTGTTGTAGATAATGTTACAGTTTTGTTGTCAAACGAAGATGGTACATGCAAAGATGGTACAAATTGGGGGACTTGTGAAGGTGTTTTCTCGTCTTTATGTATTTGTAGCACCAGCTCCAACTACAGCATGGTAGTAGTAATAATAGTAACAGAACAACTCCAACATTGCTCTCAAAATCACTGGGATAACTGGGATCCTGTGGGGGGTGTGGCTCAGACTGGAGTTCACCTGACCTTGCCTAATATGAAGCATTAAAAATGGCACAAATTTATTGCACAAACATTCCATGTATTCATGGGTTTGTGCAGCACAGAAGAGGTGAGAACAGGGAGAAGGATGATTTCTCTGGTGGATGAAGAAGGCACGTGGTAGGAGAATTTTTGAGATGAGGCAGGGCTTCATGGAACAACTGCAGTGTGAACGGCTGTGTTAAAGTACAGCAGTGCAAAGTCATTAAAAAGTGTAATGGTACAACCTCACAACAAGATAAGTTTGGGGAACAGGGAAACCATGGTGCTTAATACTACAGTTTACTGATAACTCTCTTTGGCCAAAGGTGGTCATATAATGCCTGTGCTTCTTAATCCTCATGTGTTAGCAAGTAAGTAAACCAGTTTTTGTTTTCTAAATCCACATTAGTTTCTTCTTAAAATTCAAGACACTCCCAGTCTGGTGAGATTTATTTAGTTTCATTTGATACACAGGGGAAAAAACTGGTACTCTGGTGCTGAGAAGGAATACTGGGAATATTTACATTTGAATAATAATTAACTAGCAACGCTTAATACATTAACAATAAATCTCTGTTAAGATTCTAAATTAAGTGGATTTGCATCTGAGTAGGTGAGGTGAAAAGGAGAGATGTTGTTGAAACATAAACAAGACAGGAATCCGTTCCAAAATAATTTAGCCCAAAGGATGTAAACAGTAATGTTCAATAGATACCTCCTCCAGAAACAGTTTTTGTGCCTTATTGTGAGCATCATACATACTGTTTCTTGGAAAGAACCTGAAAAAAAAGCTTTTTTTTTTGTTTGTTTTTTAGTACAGTCTCAATAGTCTCAGTAGTGTTGCTGAGCAAATTTAGAGGGTGATCTTTTGGCCTTTCTAATAGATATATATTGAGTGACTAGCCTCTAGTATCTTCAGATTAATCACAGCATAGCTGGCTGCTTACAGGTGGTCAGGAAGACATTTTATTTTATTTTCCTCCCTTTTTGCAACCCTTAGCTCACAACAGTGAACATATGTCTAGTTATATTGGACCAAGGAGACAGAAAAAGATCTGAGTAGAGTTTATGTTCTTAAGAAATATCAGATTACAGCCATTCACAGGGGAAATCTGGATAACTAAGGCATGTTGGGGGTTTGTAATTTAGGCTTCCTTCTGACTTGCTGTGAGGTGTCTTCAAGCTGAGCACAGATGCAGAACCAAAGTGTCCAGACACAAGGCTCTTCCCTGTTTTGTTGATTCTGGAGTGATTTGCTTTGGATCAAGGGAAGATGGCCTCATTGCCTGTAAACTAAACCACCGGCCAGGACTGTCTCCAGTTTGAAATACACAGCTCTCCTGAGCCATCTAAAAGCTCTTCTCCTGTGTCTTCTAAGTAATGGGTGAAGAATTGCCACTTACTGCTTCACACCAGACACATCTGCTTAGGAAATTCCTCACTAGTTTTCTGTTCTCTTCTTGTGGGGTGGTTTTAACAGTGTGCCCTGGAGATGCGAGACTTCCCTTGGGCAGCAGGAGGCACAAGTCTAGAGAATGCTGGAGCTGCAGGAGGGAAGCACCCAGTGCAAAACCAGAGAGGAGCAAAGAGAAAAAAGGCAAGCAGACAGCCAACATTGAGAGAAGCGGGTGGCAGGAAGTGCTTCGAGGCTGCCTCTAGCGGCACGCTCCCCAGAGGAACTTGAGGAGAGCCCATCTGCCTGTGTGTGAGACTGTGAGCTCAGGATTTCTGTCAATGCATTCCAGTAACCCCAAAGTGAGGAACTCCCCGTCAGGCAACACACAGAGGTAAGGAAAAGAGGCTGTGGTCCGCTGCTCTGAATTTGTGCATGATGCTCTTCCCTGCTCTGCTGCACGATTGGCCAAGGGCTGGTGTGTGTGACTTTGTAGTCCTTCTTTTGTGCTCCCTTTGGACCTGCTGTGTACTCATGTGCTGGCTACACAGTGCTGATGAGCTTCTACATTTCTCAGGATGAGCTGAAAACTCTAAACCTGTGAGGTGCAAATTCTCTATTCTTTACATCCTCCTCCCTCCTATCAGGTATCTGGGTAGACTGTAGGAGAGTAAGCATGTTGTTTCTAGCTGTTGTTCTTTTTTCCTCTCCCACTTCTAATTATGTTTCCCCAAGGGGTGGCTGAGCAGCAGGAGGTCTTTCTGTCTGTACTTTCACACAAAACACTTCCTCCATATTATGGGCCTGAACAGCCTGTAGAACTGATCAGCTGTGAACTGAGATCCTCTGCATCACTCACCTGCCAGTGCAGCAAGTTAGCATCTCTTCTCTGCTAATTTGAAATGGGAAAAATATGGAAGCAAAGCAGTGTTCTAGGGACATAGAATGGTCTGTTTGACTGCATTGTCAAGTTTGATTATTTACTTCTAGAGGTCATCTGAAGCTCGAGAGTAACTCAGAGGGAATGCCTCAGAGTCAGATACCTGTCCAGAAGAGGAAGCAGCTTGTGGAAGTCCTACAGTGAGGATGCTAGCAAGTGCTGGCTGTTAGAAGTCGTAGTGGTTATGGCCAAACACAGTGCAAAAGATGCGCTTGTGATGGAACAACTGAAGAGTGAGGAGGAAGGGGGTGGCTAATATGTCTGTGAAACCCAGAGGAGCAAAATGTTTTTAGGATGCAATTTTCTGAATGGAAGTGGGAAGGAAAGACTCTGAATCTCCTTTGGCATATTAAGCTTCATCTTCCCCATTTTGCAGGAGCGTGCAGGGAGATGGTATCCTTCTCTTGCCTTATTCAGAGGCAGGTTGAAGCTGGTTTAATTGTTTTCACGGTCAGAGGTTTGTGTTTTCCTGGCAGCTCGCCCCAATGTATGATGAATGCTGCAGTAATGCTGGGTTTTCCTTGTGCTCCCTGTAGAACTGGATAGGGAGGTGCAAGGGAAGGGGGTGTGGGGTGGTCTACTCCGATCAGAGCTGCCGTGTATAGTTGGGGTTCAGGAGAGTTGGTGAGGTGCACTTTATTGTGCCTTGTTTGTTTACTCTGAGCTGGTCTTGGTGTGAGGTGCTTCTCTATGCACATAGAAACCGTTGTCTTTATTGACAGAAGCCCCAGAGGTAGGTCCTCATGTGACAATAGTTTCTGGCATCTGGCAGGTCTGTAGCTTGCCCTGGTGCCTTCTTGAGCAATGAGATCCCATCTTGGATAATAACCCTTTCAGGGCATGTTCAAAAAAGCCACCTTGCATGATTCTAAGCTTGCAGGCATTTTTTAATTTGTCAGCAATTGTCTTAGCTTGCAAATGTGGCAGTGGTTGTTTCTACTTCTCTCTTCACTAATCGGTTGAATTAATGAATGAATCAATGGTGTGATTTGTCAATTTTTTTTTTCCTTTTCTATTCCTAGTAGCCCCAAATCAAAGCAGGAGGTGATGGTCCGTCCCCCTACAGTGATGTCCCCGTCTGGCAACCCCCAGCTGGATTCCAAATTTTCCAATCAGGGCAAACAAGGGGGCTCCACCAGCCAATCTCAGCCCTCTCCCTGTGACCCCAAAAGTGGAGGTCACCCTCCCAAAGTGCTCCCTGGCCCAGGTGGGAGCATGGGGCTGAAGAATGGGGCTGGAAATGGTGCCAAGGGGAAGGGCAAGAGAGAGAGGAGCATTTCAGCAGACTCCTTTGAACAGAGGGAAGCTGGGACTCCTAATGATGACCCTGAAATCAAAGGTATGTTTGCTAGGATTCATGTGCAGGTACAGACAATTAGTCTGAACCCTCTGTGAGATGGAGAAGCAATATGCAAGTGTTAGCAAAACATTTGTCTGAGGTTCTGAAAGTTGCAGCCCATGAAGTCTAAAGGTCTTGAGAGCAGGCAAAGAGGAGAGGTTGTCATAGCTGGCATCAGTGCATGTCCTGTTCACTCTCAGTTAAAGTGCAGACCTTACTCTGGTGGGAAGGTTGCTTTATAATTCTGAAACTTCCCTAGAGGATTTGAAAGTACAAATGCAACCTGTTGGTTTCCTTCTGGCCTTTGGCCTTTCAGGAACTCCTCTGTTGTTACTGGGGGTTTGAACAATATGCAAGCCTGTTTTGTCAACACAGATATGTAACCAGTAGCACCCTGACTGGTAACATAAGCTAAAGAGCTGGGATTTCTGTGTTCTGTTCCTGGCTCCAATGTTACCCCTGTTAGGCAGTGCAAAAAGGGACTAGATGTGCAGTTCCCCATCTTTACTTTGTTGTCCATTTGCTAAGCCACCTGGCTAAGGTGGCTGAAGGAAAAAAAAAAGTGAAGTTTTTCATAACAGCTGTTTTCCTTGGATGTGGACACATTTGTATTTGTCTATTTGGAGTGTAATTTTCCTGCTCTTCTGTGTGGCAATTAAAGAATTCAAAGAGATCAGGTCTGGGAACTGCCACTTGCCTTGGGAAGGGACAAGTTGAGCTTTCTTCCTGTGGTGCTTGAAGGACAGCATGGCATTTGGGGAAAGATGCATGGTGTAATAGAAAAATTGCCTTTAGTACTACTTGAGGGAAATGCAGGAAGTTTCAGGAGCAATAGCTCTGATCAGTTTCCACAAATTATTTCCAAAATACTCCTGAGACAGTGATTCCCCTCTTCTTCTTTCTCCCCTTCCAGACTGCAATTCTGCTGATCATGTGAAGTCCCAGGATTCTCAGCACACACCACACTCCATGACACCTTCAAATGCTTCAGCCCCAAGGTCTTCCACACCTTCCCATGGCCTGACTGCTGGTTTGGAGCCAGCAAGTGGGCAGAAGACTCCATCCAAAGTGGTTTACGTCTTCTCTACTGAGATGGCCAACAAGTACGTAGGTAGATGCTTGACTGTTTTCAGGGAGCAGGGCTTATATTTGTGCTCCATTTTTAGGATTCTCAAGTGCACTCTCTCCATCAAGTGTGTTCTTAAAGCAAAAAGTCATTGCTTGTTTTGGTGATGCTGGAAGAGAAAATGTCTTACCCTCTGAGGAGGGATTATTTATTGCTTCAAGATGTTCTGGGGTTTTGTTGGTTTGGTTTGGTTTATTGTTTGTTTGGTTTTGGGCTTGTTTGGGTTTGTTTTTTTTTTTTTTCTTTTTTTGGCAAATGCTTGTAGATACTGTTTTGCAATCCATGCAGTGAGTAGCAGCCAAGATGGCCCAGACTGAGCCATGAAACCTGTTGAGTTAGTAGATGTAAGCATTTTTCCTTTGCTACTCACCTAGAGTGAGACGTGTAGTTCAGTCTTTCTCCCATCTGCCATCTGAAGAATAGAAGAAAAATTGATTCCTAGCTTTGACTGGATTTGTGCATCTGCCTGTCTGTTTTTCAGGGCTGCAGAAGCTGTGCTGAAGGGACAGGTGGAAACCATAGTGTCGTTTCATATACAGAACATCTCAAACAGCAAGGCGGAACGAAACACTCTACCCTTGGTAGGGAGTACCTGCATGTGGGTGGGAAACATCAAATGTGCTTGTGTGTGTGTGATTCAGAGAAATGGCTGATCATTTACACTCTAAAGAGAGAAATAGTGGCTCTAGCCTTCTGGAAAGAAATATACTGGATCATCCAGAGAAGAGCCTGAGTCTTGGAATATTTGGGTAGTATGTTTCTGACCCATTGCTCATGCAAAGCTAGCAAGAGGCAAAGGGGTACCTGCTGTAATGCTTGAGCGAAATAAGTTTCTTCACGGTCAAGATGCTGCTCTGTCATAGCTGCATTAAGGCTGCCCTTCCTTGCCAAGTGCAGGCTAGTGAGGTTGAGACAGGATGTTTTGTTTGCACTGCTGCTTATGTGACGTGGCCGCAAAAAAGAGCGAGACACAGCATGTGGTTTTCTCTTGCAGAATCCCCAGATCACTGCACTTCGGACTGAACCCAAGCCCGTGCCGCAGCCCCAGCCCCCTGCTGCCCAGGACCAGAACCCTCCCCAAAACGCCAAAATGCAGCCGACTCCACCTGTGTCAGCACCGGTATCCAAATCCACCGCCCCCCCATGTCCCATAGATCAGGACAGTCCCAATGTGGAAAGCAAAGTGATGTCTGTGGGCAGCCCTGCTAACTCTACCCCGTTGCAGACAGAAGGATTTGGGCAGAGTTCAACCCCCAATAATCGAGCCGTTAGCCCGGTTTCCCAGGGTAGCAATAGCTCTGCTGCAGACCCCAAAGGTCCTCCCCAGCAGGTGTCTGGTGGGGACCCATCCAGTTTGGGTGAGAATCCCGATGGATTGTCACAGGAGCAGCTGGAGCATCGAGAGCGCTCTTTGCAGACCCTGCGAGACATACAGCGCATGCTCTTCCCTGATGAGAAGGAGTTTGCAGGAGGGCAAAGTGGGGGACCACCCCCAAATGCTGGGGTGCTGGATGGTCCCCAAAAGAAACCTGAAGGGCCAATACAGGCCATGATGGCTCAATCCCAAAGTTTAGGCAAAGGGTCAGGGTCTCGGACAGATGGAGGGGCTCCGTTTGGCCCTCAGGGGCACCGGGACATGCCCTTTTCCCCAGATGAAATGGGGCCACCACCAATGAACTCCCAGTCAGGACCCATAGGCCCAGATCACCTGGACCACATGACTCCTGAGCAGGTGGCCTGGCTCAAGCTGCAGCAGGAGTTTTATGAGGAGAAGAGAAGAAAGCAAGAGCAGGTGGTTGTGCAGCAGTGTTCACTGCAGGACATGATGGTCCATCAGCATGGGCCTCGTGGAGTGGTCCGAGGTCCTCCCCCTCCCTACCAGATGACCCCTGGGGAGGGCTGGGGACCTGGGGGTCCAGAGCCCTTCCCTGAAGGCATGAATATGTCTCACTCTCTGCCTCCCAGAGGCATGGCCCCTCATCCCAACATGCCTGGGAGCCAGATGCGTCTGCCTGGTTTTGCAGGAATGATGAACCCTGACATGGAGGGCCCTGGTGTTCCAAATCCCGCCTCTCGGCCTGGGCTTTCGGGAGTTAGTTGGCCAGATGATGTGCCAAAAATCCCAGATGGCCGAAATTTTCCCCCTGGCCAGGGTGTCTTCAGTGGCCCCGGCCGAGGGGAGCGGTTCCCCAATCCACAAGGTCTGCCTGAGGAGCTCTATCAGCAGCAGCTGGCTGAGAAACAGATGGGCCTCCCTCCTGGCCTCAACATGGAAGGCATTAGGCCTGGCATGGAGATAAACAGAATGATGCCCTCTCAGAGACACATGGAGCCTGGGAACAACCCCATCTTCCCTCGCATGCCAGTGGAAGGTCCGATGAGCCCCTCCAGGGGGGACTTCCCAAAAGGCATCCCCCCACAGATGGGCTCTAGCAGGGAGCTGGAGTTTGGAATGGGTCCTGGCAGCATGAAGGGAGACATGGGCATGAATGTCAGCATGGGCTCCAACCCACCTCTGGTCCCTCAGAAGCTGAGGGAGGCAGGAGTTGGGCCAGAAGAGATGATGAAACTTCGCCCTGGTGTCTCAGAGATGCTCTCCTCTCAGCAGAAAATGGTGCCACTGCCATTTGGGGAGCACCCGCAGCAGGAGTATGGCATGGGTCCCAGGCCTTTCCTTCCCATGTCTCAGGGCCCAGGAGTCGGTCTCCGAAATCTCAGAGAACAGATCGGGCCTGACCAAAGGACTAACAACCGGCTCAGCCACATGCCGCCACTACCTCTCAATCCCACCAGTAACCCCAATAGCCTCAACACTGCTCCCCCTGCACAGCGCAGCCTTGGCCGCAAGCCCTTGGATATCTCTGCAGCTGGTCAGGTGCATTCGCCTGGAATCAACCCTCTGAAGTCCCCCACAATGCGCCAGGTCCAGTCTCCCATGATGGGGTCTCCCTCGGGGAACCTCAAATCCCCTCAGACACCCTCCCAGCTGGCAGGAATGCTTGCGGGCCCCACTGCCGCAGCTGCCGCTGCCTCCATTAAATCTCCCCCCGTCTTGGGATCTGCTGCTGCTTCTCCTGTCCACCTCAAGTCTCCGTCTCTTCCCGCACCTTCTCCTGGATGGACTTCGTCTCCAAAGCCTCCTTTGCAGAGCCCTGGGATTCCCCCAAACCACAAGGCATCTCTCACAATGTCTTCTCCAGCCATGCTGGGGAATGTGGAGTCGGGTGAGTGCTGCCTCTCACAGCCACATTTGGCCCTTCAGTTTGCCTTGGGTTACCCCAAGGTGTCCAGCAAGGGGGGGAGGAGGTTTCTCGCAGGGTGGCGGAAGCTGAATGATGTTTGGCAGGGGACTGTGATGAGGATCTGCTGGGTGGTTACACTGAGTGGAGCACAAGTGCTTTTCCTCCTCCTGTTGTATTTGTGGGTTTGCACCGTGCCTTCTGTGTGTCAAGGTGAGACTCTGGTCATTCAGATGCTGGGACCTCGAGCTGCAGGTGTTGGCACTGCTCCATCTGCTTCTCAAAACTCTGTGGGATGTCAGCAGCGTGCCTGTGCCTCCCTCTTCCCTTTCCCAAACTTTCCTGGGGCTTGCCCCAGAGCATTCTCCACCTGGCTCTCTCCGTGCTGCTAGCACTACAGCCCCTGCAGCCTCCTGGGAGGTCTGTAGACCTGGTGGGGCCAGGTGGCAGCAGGGCGCCCACCTTGTCTTTGAACACTTCTGTGGGAAATGCCAGGGGTGCCAGCTGGGGCTGGGGTGTGAGGGAGTGCCAGCTGCTGCCGGAGGAGTGGCAGTGGCAAGGAGGGTAACCCCTTACACCTGCTGGGAGGGGTTTCTGGCCAGGTGTCTGTGCTCAGGAGGGGAGCCTGGATTGTGGTATCCCACATGGCTGATGAGGCCATGCCCAGTGTGAGCCTAAGTGGCTACAAGTCGGAAATGTGAATGCTTTAGTCTGTGCCTAATGTTGTGCTTAATGAATGCTTTTACATGTAGCTCTTCCAAAGTGTAAATGGTTTTTTTTGTATTCTCTAGGGGTGGGGCTAAGGAATGTGCAGTGAATTTTCACTGATAGTACAGCTTCTGTTTAGCATCTTTCCTTAAATGTGGTCTGGGTGGCATGAAATTAATTGGCGAAGAACAAAGGAGATGGGAAGTGCAGTTATTTCTAGTTTTGAGAGAGCAAAGGATGATGTTAATAGGTACAGAGAACGCTTCTGTAACTGTAATGAGCAGTAAATATGTGTATGTAAAACCTGAAGTGAAACATAAGCAAGGGAGTTTTACTTGCAGCTGCTGGTGCAGCTTGTCAGAAGTCTGCTTGCATGTCTTAGTATAATACCTGTTAAAGCTTTTGTTGTGCTGACTATGTCTTGTGCTTGGTTGATGCCTCCTGAAGAAAAAGGGAAAGGAGTTACAGTTGATGGTCAGTGGGCGTAGGAACAATTAATTGACTATAGATTTTGATTTTCAAAGGTACTAGACCTAGTACCTGGGTCTTCAGTGTATAGAAATTGAATAGTAGGATCTTCAGACATACCTGATAATTCTATATGTGGATTTGGAGAGGCTCAAGATAGTTCCAGTACAAGTGCAGAATCCAGAATAACAAATGTTAATGATTTTGACCAGTAGGCTTACTTTTCTGGATACCTCTCACAGGCATTGACTGCATTAGTCAGATGGCCTCTTGCAATAAAAGGGGGTGCTGTTTTTTGAGATTTCTAGGAGAAAAGAGTGTGATTTAGGGCAAAAATGTGATAAGGAAAAAAAAAAAAAGTATTTTTCTTTGCCTCCTCCTTTTTTCCCAAGGTGGTCCACCTCCTTCCACAGTCAGCCAGTCTGCTCCTGTGACTCTCCCTGGGAATCTTCCCTCTAGCAGTCCGTACACCATGCCTCCAGAGCCGACCCTCTCCCAGAACCCCCTCTCCATTATGATGTCCAGGATGTCCAAATTTGCCATGCCCAGCTCTACACCACTCTATCATGATGCCATCAAAACTGTGGCCAGCTCGGATGATGACTCCCCTCCAGCACGCTCCCCAAACTTGCCACCTATGAACAGTGTACCAGGTAAGAAACTCAAAGGAACATAAGCCCAAGCTATCAGGCAGTACACTGAGGATGATTTTTATGTAAGTTTCATCAACTTAAGGTGGTGAGAGGGAAAAGCATTATGAAATACAGCCATGGTGGGCTGTTTTTGAGGAAGGCAGTTGCAATTCTCTGAAATGGGGAGGTGGAAATTCTCCTTGCAACCAATGTTTTTTCTGTTCAGAAAGTGTCTGTTCTTCAGAAAGTGTGTAATCTGGAAAACCCTAATGTGCAGGAGAGATTTCCATTCAGGCAAACTGGAATTACTTGTGTAAGTCAAGGCTGCTCATGGGAATAAGGGTCAGACGTACAACATGTTACCTAAAGGAAACCATTCTTCCCCTGTCTTAAGGCATTGTCATAGAAGCTTCACAGGTTTGGTGGTTTGTTTTGGTTTTGTTTGGTTGGTTTTTTTTTGACACTGAATCATCTGGTCTTTCCCTGTTTTTTTGTGGATTGCCTTTGTTAGAGAAGGGTGTTAGAGTGCCTTCTAAAATCATACATCTTTTCATATAGGGCATGTATAATGGCAGGTGACCTTAGCCCAATACTGAGGGAAACAGTCATGGTCCCTTCACAAGAGATTTAAAGAAAAAGTAAAATAAAATGTCCTTTTGGGCTGTCATGTGGGTGAGCATTTTTATATGAGAAATCCAATCCCCGGTGGCAACGTAATGTTTATGGGTACATATTTAATACAAAAGTAAGCTGTAGCCCTTCCCTCCAGTTGAATTAATATAGATGAAAGAGAGGATGAGTGGATGTTTCATGAGAACAGCAACTCTTAATGAATTCTTGATGAGTTTACCTGTAGCTTGGCTGTCTGATTCATGCAGTAATGATCAGAGGGCTGAATGAACCTGGGGAAGCAGGCTAATTGAATAAGTTCATGATGATAGCTCATTAACCTCACTGACTGTCACCTCCTAGTCTTATGGGGATTACCTGATTCATCAGTTCTTGAGCTTTGAAAGGAGATTCAGTCACCTCCCAGTGGACAAGTGTCCATATGCTGATAATCTGCCACAGACATATTTATTACTGCCTGTGTCATTTAGACTTCCAGGGAAATAGTAAAGGTATGAGTTGAATTGAGATCCTCCTAACAGAGCAGGCTTGTCTAGACACTTTTTGGAAGATCAGTGACAAGCTTAGGGAGTCTACTGTGCAGGTGGCATCGGTTTTCTGATTAAGAGCCACCACTGATGCTTTCTGGTAGCACAGGGCTTTTGTGTGTGTGTGTGGTAGCTTTGCAGGGAGCTCTCTGATAACTTTGTTGATTATCATTGTCTGTTACCTAAATGTGATTCCTTATTTCTTTCCTAGGAATGGGCATTAATTCTCAGAATCCTCGAATTTCAGGTCCAAACCCAGTGGGTCCAATGCCAACCCTTAGCCCAATGGGAATGACCCAGCCTCTTTCCCACAACAATCAGATGCCCTCTCCAAATGCCATGGGACCCAATATACCTCCTCACGGGGTCCCTGTGGGACCTGGCCTGATGTCACACAATCCCATGATGGGGCACGGTTCCCAGGAGTCTCCAATGGTACCTCAAGGACGCCTGGGCTTCCCACAGGGGTTCCCTCCTGTACAATCCCCTCCACAGCAGGTGCCATTTCCACATAATGGGCCCAGCGGTGGACAAGGCAACTTCCCAGCGGGAATGGGCTTCCACGGAGAAGGACCTCTGGGGCGTCCTACCAACCTGCCCCAAAGTTCGACAGATCCAGCACTTTGCAAGACTGGAGGCCCTGGCGGTCCAGACTCCTTCACTGTTCTTGGAAACAATATGCCTTCGGTTTTCACTGATCCAGAGCTGCAAGAGGTGATCCGTCCCGGAGCCACGGGAATACCCGAGTTTGACCTGTCCAGGATTATCCCGTCGGAGAAGCCTAGCCAGACACTACAGTATTTCCCTCGTGGGGAGGTGCCAGGCCGCAAGCAGCCCCAGGGTCCCGGGCCTGGCTTCTCCCACATGCAGGGGATGATAGGAGAGCAGCCCCCAAGGATGGGACTAACGTTACCTGGCATGGGGGGCCCCGGGCCAGTGGGGACTCCGGATATCCCTCTTGGGACAGCACCATCCATGCCAGGTCATAACCCGATGAGACCTCCCGCCTTCCTGCAGCAAGGCATGATGGGGCCACACCACCGCATGATGTCACCAGCACAACCGGCCATGCCTGGCCAGCCCGCTCTAATGAGCAACCCCGTGGCTGCTGTGGGCATGATCCCAGGCAAGGACCGGGCCCCTGCGGGGCTGTACAGCCACCCGGGCCCTGTAGGGTCACCTGGTATGATGATGTCAATGCAGGGCATGATGGGACCCCAACAAAACATCATGATTCCCCCCCAGATGAGGCCCCGAGGTATGGCTGCTGACGTTGGCATGGGAGGATTTAGCCAAGGCCCTGGAAACCCAGGGAACATGATGTTTTAAGCTGCTACCATAAGACTGGATGTTCTGATCCTTGTCAAGATGAGATTCCAAGTCCTGAGGGCTTTTTTGGGAGCTTCAGGAGTACGGTTTGGCCATGCAATAGGTGAAAAGAGACCAGAGGATGCTTTGGGAAATCTCGAATGTATGGAATTACCTGAAAAAAAAATTATTCATTTTAACAGGTTGTTTTTTTTTAAGATTTATTTTTTAAAAATTATTTTTGTGGACTTGGGTATCCCGTGACGGCACCTGCTTTGAGAATCTGTAGCTGTATTTTGAGAATTGCCATTTGTCACAAGTTGCACCATTCTCTGTATGTTTACGTCCTTCGGACTGGCTTCTCCCAGGACTCTCGGTTATTTTTGGGGTTTTTTGTGTACTGTACTATATTGTAAAAGGGATTTTAGCAGAGACTTTAGTCTTTGGGGTGAGAGGAGAATGGGATTCTAGGCTGTTTACTTTAGGTGGAGAATCCATCTTCAGAACTTCGGACTATTTTCCTTCAACTCCAATGTATAGAAAAACCAAACTACGACCTCAGAGCAGAGTATTAATGAAAAGCACAAAAAAAGGAACTTAAGTTCAGTGAGGGGAATCTTTTAAAAGAAATAAATAATAAGTTAAGGACATATTTTTCAAATTATGGCGTGCTGTCCAGCACCTTCTGTCTCTCCCTCCCACTCTTTATTAAATAGGCTTCTCTCTCTTTTTCTCTTCTCTCTCTCTCTCTCTCTCTCTCTTTTTCTCTTTCTCTCTCTCTCTCTCTTTCTCTCCTCTCTCCCTCTCTCTCTCTCTCTCTCTCCCCGTCTCCCTTCTGTCTCCTCCTATGGCAGCTGCAATACATTGTGTTATTTTGAGGAGTAAATCTAGGAGAGCCTCTCCTCGTGTGGGGACTCTTCCCACTTTTAGGAAGGGGCTGGACTTGGACACTGTTACATCCTACAGTAGTCTCTCTCACTGTTTCCTGTTCTCCTTTTCTTAGAAACCCCAAGTGATTTTATTAATGTGGGAGTGGAACAGACACTAAAAGTTATCCAGGATTTTTTTTTGTGGTTATTTTTTTTCCTCCCCAGCGTAAAACGTTCTGTGTAACCTCCATTAAATTTGGTACAAAACCACTCGCCAGGGCTGTGGTGTCAGAAAAATAAAATATATTGTTTCTTACAAAAATGAACTGTCTTCTTTATCCAGTCCATTTGTTCCCATGTACATCAGATGGCTGGCCAGATGACTTGACTTTTCCTTATGATCACAGCCAGTGCAGGGCAAGGTAGGGTAAGCTTGGGCATCTCCTAGAAGTCTGGTCAGTAGGCAGCTGCATGCTCCTTGCAAGGTACTTTTGTTTGCTTAATCCTGAACTGAATTTTATTTTCTTCAGAGTAGGGGCTTATTTTAAAGACATGGATGAAACATTGTTTCTGTCACTTCTTTCCAGGTGAGTGTTTGCAGCATTACAAGGTACGTGATTTTGAGCTTTCCCTAAGCAGTGGTGTCTACCAGCTGAGTGCTGGAGCATACACTGTGTTGGGGCACTGGAGTTGTGTGTATCCCTGGGGCTCTGGATTGGGTAGGGTCTCAGAGGTTGAGACAGCAGGAACAGATGAACTTAAATGACAAAGGTGAGAGAGAAATCGTCAGTGAGCACATTTTTCTCAAGACAACCCTGCTGGGTAAATTGTTGCTTTACAGCAGTTCTCATCGATCGCTTCCTAATCCCCAGTCTTTTTACACGTGCCTTTTGAGAGTTTCAGCAAGAAGGTTTTATGGTTTTGTCCATGAGAAGTGAAAGACTTGGATGCCAAAACATGGGTTGGGAATTGAGCCCCACTCTTGGAGAAGACCAGGAGGAACCAGACCTAGATCTGTAGAGGGAGGAAGTGGGCTCTGTGGCTGCTCTCTGGTCCTACAGCACTAGTATAATCTGTTCTTCCTTCTGCTTACTGTTACTGGATATTATTTCAATGAGTAGTTTCCTCAAAGGCCTGGCTATTAGTGTGAAAATTTATATGGAGAATGAGTATCTTTATTGTGCATGTGCATGAGGGTTTTTTAGGTAACTCAACAAGTAGAAAAAGAATTGCTGTCTGTGGCCAGCCTACCGAAGTTTTGTTGCTAATGTTAAAAAAGAGCGAATCCTTACACTGTTGGAGGCACACAAGAAGCCTGTGAGCCTTCTGTTGTCTGCTTCTAAATTCACCTTTGTGCTGTCATGCAAATTTACGATGATTTTGGGTGAGAATTACTTTTTTGACAAAGTGTGGGATGCATGTTGTGGTGCTTCCCTCTAAGAAGACAAGCAGCATGCCTGGAGCATTCATTTGTCAAGATTTTAGAAAGAGTTGACAATGACACAGTAAGTGTTACTTCTGTAGAGTGGCATTACCTCTTTAAATGGTTGTGCAGCTCCCTTTTGAGGACCTTGCATCGGAATTGTCACAACGCAGCCTTTTTAAAGTGTTGCCACTTCTGCAGAGACACCTGACTGCTTTTACCATGTTGAACAAAGCAAACTTCTTGATCAACATAGAAGTAACCTGAAGGGTTTGTTTGGATTTTTTTTTTTATTTTTATTTTTATTTTATTTTATTTTTTGGTCTGTTCTAGTGTCTTACATGATTGTTGAAGCAAAGGATGACCTAACTGCATCTGATTCTAGAAAAAGGGGAACTCACTGTTTCAAATCCACTTAGTGAAGAAAGGTTACATTTTAAAGATACTGGATAGTTACAGTTCATTCTGTGTCCATCTAACTTAAGATGCTGGTGCTCGGCATCTTTCCTAGAAAATGCAGAAGGCACTGACTCTCCTGAGTCCACGTAGGTGCAGTTAACCTCGATGGCATTGCCTGGTTTGCACTGGCTGATGGATGAGAGCTGTTAATTACGTTAGCTGGCTCTGGTCAGAAGAATGACTTGGTAGATTGAGATTGAGATTCTTTGCTTTGCTCTGATTCTACTTCTCCCCTTTTTGCTTTGCAAATGGAAAAGCTTTCTAGCTGCCAGCTTTGCAAATTCACCTTGGGATCTCTAAGTCAGGCTCTGTTCTCTCCTGCTTTATTTATAATCAATAGTAACTGTGACTCAGCTCTGGTAGTCATGGTGCAGTTGAAGACAGATAATGGGGTTGCCATTTTTAGTTTTCTTTGCCTCACCCTACTTTTTTTTCTTTTTTTCCTTTTTTTTTAAACTTTCAAATCATCCTCCTCCACCTTTGTTTGAAAGAATGAAATAGACTTTATTCATACATGCTTGGCTGCTCTTCCTCTCTAGTAACATGGGAGGAAACAGTCTGCTGTTCAAATTATCTCATCCCAGATGGCTGCGCAGCCGGAGTGTGGAGAGACTTAAAAGGTAAACCCAGCAGATGGTGAACTTCTGCAACACAAAGTAATGTGCCTGCTAAATCAAAAGTTTAAAATATTTGAAATTGTTTGTT
Source organism: Florisuga fusca (assembly GCA_038090715.1). Taxonomy (NCBI): domain Eukaryota; kingdom Metazoa; phylum Chordata; class Aves; order Apodiformes; family Trochilidae; genus Florisuga; species Florisuga fusca. Next base: position 39,221,309 of record JAAWXA010000004.1, on the reverse strand, counting down.
TTAAAGTAGTAGACTTTTGCGAACGGGTCATCTGTGAAGTACACTGGTGGTTTTTAAGCACTGTCCAAATAAACTTGTACTTGTATCATGGGCTAGCTGATCTACCAAAGAACATGACAAGCAAGTAGCCAGCTTTGCAAGTTTGGTCCTGACCTCCTCCTGGTAACGTTTCAGAAGAGAGATCAGTATGTGGAGATCTAATCTGCATCAGCCTTGGTTGGGATTTGAATGCTGGTGGTACTTCTGGTACAATATGTGTACACGGACTTATATTGGATGTGAACCTGTGGCTCTTGCTGAAGGGTGTGAAACCTAAATACACTTAAGCTTTTGGAATGCAGCAGTTTTTATACCAGAATGTTGGTACTATTACAAATATGGTATACATGGGGCTTAACTTAGTGTTGCTTAGTATGCTGGGTGTCTACTGTGCTGTTTTTCATTCTGGTGGCAGAAAAGGCTAAATTCTGCACTCGTGATGGTGAATGCTTTTCTCATGCAGCCTTGGCAGGCTGTCGGCTGAAACCTGAAGTATTTTGATACCTCTTGAGAAGAAATGATCCACATTTGTAGTGGAGTACACTTCACTGTATTGATTGGTAATAATTCTTAACCTAAAATAGGTAAGTTGTCTTGCATATGCGCTGTGTCACCTTCCTAGCAAGGTGACCTCTAATCGAATGATTTTTTTCATTTTTAGCTAGTCTACAGTTTCCAGTTATTTCTGTTAGTGCTGTTTGTTATGATAGATATGTAACACCTAGTTTTATGATGTTCTTTCTGCTTAAGATTAAAGTGCCTGATCAGGAGTGTTCTTCAAATCCTGAAAAGACCCAAACCCAAACTGGTATGGGCTTATTGACAAACAATACTAAGCTTACTATCATCTTGATCTCCTTTGTTCAACCAGCAACCCTTTTCTGACAAGATACAGGTCCTTTTGACATATTTACACACTTGGGTCTTACCCTTATGATTGTTTTTGAGTCAGAGCATGAGACAGGAAAGAAAAGTGATGCTATTTTGTCTGGGATACTGGAAACTTCTTTAAAAAGTGTGTGTTTTACATGAGGAGAAACCCCCCCCCAAAATTACCTGCTCTATTAACATTGCCTTCAGTAAAACACTGCATCAGGATACATTTGCAATGCAAAAGGAAATAAAAGTCTTCTTAGGTTTAAGTTGGACAACCTGCATTAAAGCAGTCACAGTTAACTGCATGAGACTAAAATAGGGAGGGAGGCCAGCCTGGCTTAGCAGCTCCCGTTCAAGTTTGAGGGAACCTCCGATTGAACATGTTAGCTGCTCATGTCAGCAGTTCTCTTGTATTGTCAGCACAGGATAAGAAAATCTTGGATTTCTTTTTCTGTCCCCTGGGATTTGTCTTTCCTAGTTCTTGCAGAGTCGACTTATTCGTGTAAATGCAGTTTCTTTGGGAAATTGTTTATTTCTACAAGTTTTTATTCCATGTTCTCAGAAATGCCTCAGCTTTTGCAGTTCAGTACTTCCTACTTACTTGTGTCCTTTGGTCTTAAAACTCTTCCACTGTCCCACCAATCCCCTTCTGAAACAGTTATGCCAGTTGTGGCCCTGCAGTTCTGCACTGCAGGAAGCCCATAAGGGAAAATGATCAAATAATAATTCCCCAGCAGAAGTTTCTTCCCATCTGCTGTCAGGAAGCTGGTCGGTGTCTTCCACTGTTGCTGAAACGTACATTACCCTGCCTAGAATTACTATTATTATTTTAACAGTGCGAATGCAGTGCCCTTTAACAATCTGATGTGCACTAGGGCAGCTAATGCTGCAGTGTTGGGTGGGTCTTGACTGGGTTAAAATTTATAACCTGGTTGCTGGTCAGTTTTGCTGGGAGATGTTGGTAGGTGTTGTTCAGGAGAAGGTATATGCATTTGTTTGGTCTACTGGTATGGCCAAAGCATGGTACCTATCCCAAGCAGTCCGTGCCTCACAAATAACTTGCAGTCATACACCTAGTGTTTCCATCACTGTTCTCCAAGTACATTATACCGTGCGTAAGAGAGAGCTTGATTAGAGCAGAACACAGTGTTCTTAAGGGTAGGTCATTGATTTTTATATAATGGCATTATGGTTTGAGGCTGTATAAAAACTTGGTGGAAAATAACAATGTTTTGTTTGCTTTTTTGACTGACTGTAATTGCAGTTCAGTGAGACCTCCAGCAATGTAGTTAGTATTCAAATTATTCTGTTCACTGCACATGGTGTCAACATGTAATTGTGGTGGGGGCAGGCTAATGAAAGAGCTAGAGGTAAATCCAGCCCACGCTCCTCACCGAGAAGGTATTCTAGTGCCTCCAGTCAGATATCTGTCAATGACTTGCATTAACATCACTGCAGTCTGTTTGGGCTGAGTGAGAGGGGGTAATGCAGAACCCCTTAAAATGATGCAGTGTCATGTTAATAAGCAGTCCCCCTATTTTGCCTTCACATATCCTGAAGTAGGTGAGTCAGTAAGTTTTCTTTACTGTTTAAAAATGGGGATTTTGGCAACATGGTGATCCTTAATCCTGTCTTTACAGGAAAAAACATCTCAGATAGAAATACTTCTGTTGGCTATGCTGGTGTATCCCTGTTTCAGCAAATGCAAAATAGATGCAATGCTGCCCAAAACTGCAGTCAATAGCAGCTCCCCGGAATCCCTTGTTTAAAGCACATTAAGCAGAGTTCACCAAGAGTGCATGTTCTTGTACTTGTCCCAGTGTGGTTGTTTTGCTTGTTCATAGCAGAATTTCCATAATTACAGGAGAGTAGGGAAGAGGTTCGAAGGCTTTCTGTTCCTTTGGACAGACTGTGTGTGCACAAAATGCCCTCAAGAAGGTGGGGTAGATAAATGCTATGCAATTTGGGAGGTTCATCTGTCTGCAGAGCAACCCTCTAATATGTCAAAAAAAAAAAAGGGGAAAAGCACAGCAGCTTCTATAGTTCACCATACATACAAACAATCAGTATGTTGATGCTCTCAAGTCTGATAGCACAGAGCGAGCAAGCTGGGCTTCATCCCATAGCCCCAGCATACAAGGAACAGCTGTTTTCTATTCCTGAAGAAGGACAGTTTAAAAAGTTCTGGTCTCATGCTTTTTTCAGCCTCTCTCTGCTTTGAGGCGACCTCCGGAATCAACTCAAGCCATTCTGTTACACTGCTGCTTTTATCTTGCTGCTGACAAGTGACACTGTGCCACCCTGTGTCTGGTAGGAAAAAGTCATCTCATCTGAAATATCTTTAGAATAGGCAAGGTTGGCAGGAGTATAAAGAAAAACAGTCAAAGATTGTGACAATAAAATTTTAATTTAAGATAACTTATGAGTCATATTGCTGATTCTCCTCCATTTGGGAGCACAGATTATTGTACTCCTCTGGACTGACTGAATACTGTGAAAGAACTTCTAGAAATTCTTCAAGTGGACAAAGACCTCCTCTACATCCTTTCACCACTTGTTCCTGCAAAGGCCAAGAGACAAAATCACAGATTTCACGTATTGCCAAAGCTCTTTTTTGCTGATACTGATGCATTCTGTGGCAGGGAAATATGCTAGTGGAGGCAAAGACACCAGAGTCAGAGGTTCAAAATCTGTGCCTAAAGTCACGCTAGATCAATATCCAGCTCAACAGGAGAGATACCTTGGCTACCATGAATGTGCTGTAGGTGCCTCACTGTATTACCTGGCTTGACAGGATGCCTGGAACAAGTCTTGTTCCACAGCTTTACACACGTGTGGCAAAACCAAAAGCCCAAGATGCATACCAAGGACTGCCCCCGAGATCTTACCTGTCCACAGTAAGTCAAGCGGACAAACCACTCTCGGGACCGCCGGTGCCGATACAGTTCCAGGGTCACATCTGCAGCATAAGGGGGCCACTTCCCATCAAAGGTGCCCAGTGCCACCAGGAGAGGCAGAAGGGTAACGTCATGAGAAGCATAGAGAAGGAGCTTTCTGATAAAAATGAAGGTAAAAACAAACACACACAAAACCAGACCTAAAATGTTAGCTGTGGTTCCTTCATGGGTAGCCAGTAGCACTCATGTTTTTTCTTGCAGATGAGCACTCATTCTCTTTACCCCATACATTCAACATCTTCCTGAGCCAGCTTTTCACCCTGACAGCAAGTCAGAATTTATAACTATTAGAGGAAGAGATCTGTCCTGTACCTGGCCTTTTCAGATGGAAATAAGGGATCTACTGCTTCTGTAATGTTCTTCTGTAAGGTATGGAACAGGAGACCAACACTCATTTGAAGAGCTTCTCTACAAAAGAAACATAAATAAAACTAGTTTTTTAACCTTCAAATTAAGTAATTTCAGACAAACACCTGGGAACTTGCTTTTCTCTTACAAACTGGTAACAGATATTGAGTGTAGCCAGGAACTATTAAATGTAGTCCCTATGATTATTTTTTATTTCAGTAGTTGCATAGTCACCACAGAGATTCCAATGGGATTGCAGATTGGGAGGGGAGAGCTGTTAACAAGCAGTCTCATGAGGTGTGGTCCACATAAAGGGAAACCTAGAAACTCCTTGATGGTTTCCCTAGTTGTGATTTTTAGATGCATGGTTTTCAGTGAGGGAAGATAACTGTAGTTAACTGCTAAACAGCAACTGAAGTGGCTGGGGTCTTTGGCAGAAAGTGGGTCAGGATTCAAGAAGGTGGTGGCAATATTTAAAAATTAGTCTCTATTCCTGTACTGAACAAAGAAATCTTTAGACAGCTTGTGGTGTGAAGAAATTCCCTCTGCCTCATGAATACATCAGTGGAAGTGGAGGAGATGAGTTTGTTAGCTCTCCTGGGTGTTGTGGGAGAAATCAGTCTTCCAGTACCCAAGATCTCAGAAAAGGCTAAGGGCAACTGCCCGTACAGAAAACCCAGTCCTGTACCACCACCTGAGAAGATGTGGTGAATATGGCAGCCACAAATGTATCTGAAAGGAAAACTACCTGCTAGGCTTGCCACTCAGGCCACCTTTGCAGACTGTGGAGGAGATAATTAACAGCAAGTAGCAGCAGATTCTTTTGCAAGTAGATACATGTGTGCAGGGCCTGGCATCGCCTTTTCCGCTAGCATCAACACTTCTCAGCCTAGCTATGCAGGTGCCATCCCTGGGAAAAACTTCCCTGATTTGGCATTCAGACTGGAGTTGTGTGCCTGCAAGGGCAGCCTAAGCCACACGCTGGAAGTATCTCCTACTTTCTTCTGCATTTGCACAGGTTCACTTAAAACAACCATGGCAATTGAGACATTCACTGCCTACCTTCATGGCTTACTACTGTTCCTCAGACACGACTCTCTCCAAGATTTTTAGCAAACCAGACGTAATTCCACATCTCCACATCTTGGCCGCCTCATTCTGGACTCCTTTGTCCTATCTGATGTTCTTGACTCAAGGCACCAGAGTTTGTAATTAGACAGCTGAGACACAAACGTTAGGAGAGGGCAGTAGCCTCTGGTGGGGGAATGCAGCAGATCAGAAAGGGCTTCTACCTGTCACTGTAAGCTGGCATAGCTCATCTACCCTGGGTAGGCCTAAGACTGGAGGCATGGATGCAGGCAGTCACCTTGTACCATCTTCCAGAAGGACAAGCAGCAAGCCAACACATCGACGCTCAACTGTCTCCTTAAAATTCTTCAGCACAGGGCAGCTTGGCAAACTGTGTGCCTGGAGGGAGAAAACATAACCTAACAACAGGGTTTGCCCCTTTTTGAACCCAGCCTGGAGATACATAGATGACTGCCCACAGAAAACAGCTGTTCATGTCACAGCATCAGTACCATGCTATTCATCTGAGGAGTTCTAGGATAGTTTTAAACATAAATACTTGCTTTCTCTGTGTAGCAAAATGATGGACTCTTATTTTTGAGGATACGTTTCTGTGTGAAGAACGTATACCACCTTGAGCTATTTAAGTGACAGCTAGACCGATTACCATTAGCTCCAACAAAACAGGGTTAGTAAAGAGGGTACAACTATGCTCAGCTCTCTTCCAGTAACAGAAGCAACCTGTCTCATGCAGAGTATGCTGGAAGCAGGATTAAGATAACTGTTAGGTGCTAAATGCCACAAAAGGAAAAACACTTTGTAATGGGGTAAGGATCAACTTGAAAGAGATACTGGATTTCAAGGTAAGAAATAAACACTGGAGATGGGTCTTCATCCATCCTACAGCAAGGCTGACTCCACATCTCACTTTTTAAAAAGGCCATGCTAATTCTATAAACATTCTGGATTGCATAGAAAGGTACTGTAGTACCACTAGTATTGCTTGGTGCTGGCACTCTGGTTTCTTCCATGTATGTGATAAAGTGATGTTTCTTTCCGTGACAGTGCAACAGGTGCCCCTCAGCTCACCTGTTCAGCAAGAATGTTATCAAGAAGGAGAAAAAAATCCACAGACTGATCACCATCAATACCCATCTTCTCCTTAATTGTTTTCAAGTCATCAGAGGCATCTTGCTGTTGCAGAATATTCTTCCATGTCTGCCTGTCCAGGAATTAAGAAAACAAAAACTTCACACACATCAGATTTTCCTTTTTTTTTTTTTTTCTTTCTGTCACCCCAGCCCAGCAGATCTTTCTTATATCAGGGAGGGGTAGAAGAGATAGGATAGAGATACCTCTCATAAAATACTGAGGGATTCTTGATGGTGTGAGTTTCAGTCACAGTGTGGACACTGTGTCTAGATGTAAAGGATCAGAGTTGTCTGTTTGCTCGCACAGAGGTGGGGAAAAAAATGTCTAAGATGAGATATGAACATCTCAGAAGTGGTTCTCATAAGCAAGGTCTGTGTAGCAGTTAACAGATCTGGTCATACTGGAACACAAGTCTATGTCTTCAGGGAGTAGTCTTTAGCTGCCTCATCAAAGGAGAAAGGGTAGAAGCTTTGAACTGATTGCTGTATGGTGTGGGAAAATGGAAATACTTAAGATACTTCTAGCATAAATTCAGCTCCTGCTTTGTTAGAAGCCATTTTCCTCTTTACACTGTCAAGATTTTTAAAAAGTTTAGCTGAGAATATCCATGCTGGCCAGGTACTTCAAGCAAAATATGTCAGATAGATTTTGATCTGCTGGGGAGGAAATGGGAAAGTTTGCCTTTTATTTTTTTCAGGAACAGCTCTAGTTTCTATTTGCAATAAAATGTGCTAGAAGTTCTGGCATATAAGTGTAGGCATATAGGTAGCCTGTAAACTGAGGCAGCACTTGATACTACAGCTTAAAAAAATCCACCTTGATGCAGTGACAAAATGTGAGCAGTTGCTGAACTAAGGGGAGCAGAACTTGGCAGTTTATTCCCCTTTTGAACAGTTGCTGTTACAAGAGGAGGCTGAATGTGGGACATCACCACTGTCAAGAGCAACCCTTTGCCTGCAGAGTCAAGCATTATATGAGCTTTTGCAAGTGAATGCTGACAACTCTTGAATTTTGGTCACAAATACGCTAATGTATTAGCACTGGTATCCAACCACACCATAATACATTTCCTTCTCTGTTTCCAACCCATGGCCAGCCTGGCCCAGGTATTTTGAGTACTTGACTCTGCAAACACGTGTTCATTCTATGTAGGATGTTCCTTATTTTACTTCATTACTATTTGTTAAATGTCAAGGCTGAATGTATTTTAGTTTCTTTAAGGTATAAATGTGACAGGAATGTTGTAATAACCCCCTGACCAGAAGTTCAATATAAAAAGGAGGTCCAATATATTTGCACTTGAATGGTGTGCTAAGGGATGTAGATGACATTAATTCTGTCCTACAGCAATGCCATGGAATAGCTGTATATTAGCTAGTAATGAGCGTATGCTAGTCACAGACTAAATTAAATTGGCCTTTCAAGAAAAAGCCTATTTTTTTTCTCCTGGTGCCACTGTTTGGTATATTTGACTCTGCTCACCCAGTATTTTATACAACTAGCTAACCATTCCCAAAGAACAGTAAGTGGCAGGGGAAGAAATTGGGAAATGGGAAGAAAACATGCTGTTTTAAATTACTACTGTTGAAATAGCAGTGAAATCATATGGGGAGGTTTGCCTGGCAATTACCTGGTCAAGTATTTCAGGCGCTGACAGCTGACGTAATTGGGGTAGAGGATTTCAGAGCTTGCTCCATCAGTGACAATGACAACAGACCCTATGGAATGAAAAGGAAGCTTGTGTGATCACTAGTGCATCTGTGTGTCTTTAGACTGCTTTAATCACTCCCAGTCTTTGTACTCAGGTCCATTGCTGTCAAGTAGCAATTTCCCCTGGCAACACCATCCACTGTCCTTGTTTCTTTGCACCCAGCACATAATTCCACAAGGATATCTGCTGTGCACCCTGTAAAGCTTTCAGTTGTGTGTTTATTTTTTTCTAGTGTTTGTATATGGCAAAAACTAGTTTCTAACGTGCTCTGGCAAGTCACTTTTGCTATTAGTTCCTGGAACTGAATAGAGAGGGAGCACAGGCAAGATTTTCAAAGCCAAGAGTGTATTTCTAGGATGCAGAAGTAATTGTCAACTGCAGGATACAGCTGAAAGTTGCTCCAGATACTGAACTTGTGAAGGATCTTGGTATGCATCTGACTGAGACACTTGGGTTTCTCTGAGAAACTTCTTCCAAATGTGCACCTGGTGAGCATTGGGTCTGGAACTTTTTGCCCTTGATTCTCAAGCAGGTTAATGCTAACCTCCTCAGTAGGTCTGAAACTTCAGCATTCATGGCAACAGATCCAAGCTGAGAATTAGTAGAAAACTACACAAAGAGATGGAGCAAGTGACAAACTGATAAAGAACATACAGAACCAGGAGAGTATGGGTGAGAAGGCTAGGCATGAAGAACCAGGGAAGCAGTGACAACCATGAGCCAGGGAGTGCTGAGGAGTGCAGAGGAGTGTGCATCTAGGGGAGACGGGGAAAGGAAAGCCACTGGTCAGAAGTGTCTCCAACCTTCTTTTTGCTGCTGGTACAGCCCAGCTAGAAGGCACCGTGTTGACTCCAGATTCCGGAAAATATTAGTGGAACGGATGCTGAAAGAGAGAAAAGCGTTTGTGAGGTAGTACTTTTTCCTTCACGTTGATGCTGTTGCAGCTGGGGAGGACTTGCTGGAACTGAGGGTTCTGTTTTCATTGTGGCTTTGGAATCCTGAGATGGGATTCATCTTGCCTTACTATACCTATCTTAAAAACAGACACATAGGTGAACTGCCATTTCACTTCCCCTGAGAGACAGCAGAGGTAGGTAAAAAATTGGTGCTTCTCTGCTGTGATTTTTATCTCATACTAAACCAGACACTCCCAGCATTACTGATGTGAGCAGTGGGAATGCACTTTGTCTCACTGAACTTTAGCTGTGTAATTTACAGGGAGTCAAACTGTGGTCCAGAAACACCTGTATCTCTTCACTCACCAGAAAGCACATACTACCACTGTCAATGGCTAAAGGCAGGGTGAGATGATGCTGTCCTTGGCATCCCTTTAAGGACTGCCAGGAACTAGCATGCTTTGTGTCATAAGTGAGTTCTTGTACTGAGCTCCGCAGGCTGAGCAAAAATTAAGACCAGTGGCCAGCCAGTCTGCTATCTGATGGAGAAGGTATGATGGTCTGAAAGTTCCCCTAGGTCCTGAAGTTCCCCAGTGCTACTTGTTAGGGGGAAGGAAGCAAGAGAAGATTCTGAAGGGAAATGAGAGACTCACAAGACCTCAGCAGGCTTAAATGTTGGGGAGACAAAGTTGACTTCTTCCACATAGCTTCTCCTCAGCCTTTCCCCCAGGGCAAACATCTGTTGCATGCCTACTGTTGTCAGCTGTCCTGCAATTACACCACCCTAAGTGCAAAGAAAAGGAAGGATCTCTACTGGACGATGGAAGTAAGCAAGCCTACAGCAAGACCATGAAACCACATCGAGAGACAGCCTCACCCTGAATGTGGTCTTTTTGTATTTCTCATCATCAGGTGAAGGGGGTTGAGGCCCTCCATTTAGGTCAGTCACCATGTAATCAAACTTAGTCCAAGCAGGGACATCTAAAAGAGTGGGATGCCATTCCACCTGTTTCAAAACAAACAAACAGTTGGTGCTTCAGTGGAAAAGGAGGACTTTCAGGAGCATTAAACAAGTGCTGGGGCTGTTACTGTGTACAAGACAACACAGATCCAACTGATCTCTTCATGCAGCACATGCAGAAGTGACAGCAGTGCTGCATCCTGGACTTGCCGATCTGCTGCGTATCATGCACAGAGAGACGCATTCCTTTCCTCACAGGAGAACCTGTAGGAAATCGCTATCGCTGCTGTTTGTTACGCACTGCAAAGCCTCATTAGCAAACTACCAGAGCTAATAGCTGCCGGCCCCAGGGGCTGCCTCGGTGGGGGCGATGGATCCACCGCAATGACACGGAGGGAAGTCAGGGCACGTTTGGCGAGTGTCTGCTGCTGTCAGGTGCAGCGCTCTGGAAAAAGCTCAGCGCTGGGCCCCAAGGAGCGAAGTCCCCGGGAGCAGCCATGACCGGTGCTGCAGCAGCTGTCTCCCTGGGGTGCCCATCCCTGCCTCTCCCCTCCGAGGGCTCCCAGCAGAAGCAGCAGCAGAGTTCATGGTTCCCCCCTGCCATCACCCGTCCCGCTGCCGTGCGGTGGGACCACGCTATTGCTACTCCACTCGTACTTCCAAATTCCCGTGTTTACCCCAAACTTAGTCTCGGTAGTTCCTTGGGAAGGGGAAAAAAAAAAAAAACCAAACCAAAACACATTTACGAGCTGACGGAAACGAGGCAGCAGCTAACCTTGCTGCAGCCCCGGCAGTCCGCCCCGCCCCGTCCCGTCCCGCCCGGTCCTCACCGGCTCTGCCACCGGGAGGGGCCGCAGCGGGGTGCGTGCCCCGTGCCGGTAGACCACCTGCACCAGCTTCAGCTCCAGCTCC
>JAAWXA010000004.1:39124667-39210373 GCA_038090715.1 Florisuga fusca | reverse complement strand
CTGTTGTCTCTTTTAAATTTATTTTCTGTGGGGAAGCGGCCCGACGACTGCGTGCGCGGCTTCCCGAGAGGGAGGGGTCCTTCTGGGCTCGTGTGTTTTCCTCCTGGGTTTTCCTCCACGCTTGGCCCCCGGTGCTGGGCGTTTAGGTGGGAGAGCCGGCGCTTACCGAGGCGTTGAATTTGGTACCGTGGGCAGAGCTTGTGAGGAGGGAGAGAGCCCCAGAGTCCCTCCCCACCTGGTTCCTTGTCGTCCCTCCTGTTCACAGCCTCTCAGCACGGCACCGGATGTGGAGGGGAAGTTTTGGGGAGGGGAGGGAGGATGCTGTATCCAGCTCAAATCTCATAGAGGTCCTGTCACCTGTACGCAGCGCTCTGGTCTCTAATGGGCCCATTGGGGGGTATCACGAGCAGTTGGAGAAACTTCCCTTTCCTGGTCCTCTCCACTTCCATATGGCTGAGGGAGGGAAGAGCTCTTTACCCCTGTAGCTTGTGCCTTTCCCTGCCTGTACTGGCTCACCCCTCGACCTCACCAACACAGGTTTACAGTGTGTTGATAAATGTGGCAACGGCTTTTTTTTTTTTTTTTTTTTTTTCCCCATTCTTTTTTAAATGAGGACTTTTCCCGTTGTGAGTTTACCAGACAAGATCTGTCTCAGTTTGGATGGCCGGGTGCAGTGGGCCTTGGCTTGCCTGGCCTCTCCTTCCCACCACAGCTTTGGGAGCTGCCACAACACTGCCATGACCAGGGATGGAGATGAGCTGCACCCATCGTGAGGTGGGTGAAGGCATGGCCCAGCAGGTAACCAGATATTGCCTGGGGGACGTTAAGGGTTGTTTGTGACACTGAAGCTGCCTCTTGGCAATCCCCAGCAGCACTGGGTGAAGCTGTCCTGGGGGAATGTGAACCCGGTCCATGGAGGTGTACGCTCCACTCCTCACTTCTCCAAACCTTGCTTCTCTGCTGTCCTTGTGAGATTCCACCTGGAGTACGGTGTCCAGACCTGGAGCCAACATAAGACCTTGGATATGTTGGAGTGAGTCCAGAGAAGGGACACAAAGATGATCAGAGGGCTGGAGCACCTCTCCTCTGAAGGCAGACTGAGAGAATTGGGGCTGTTGAGCCTGGAGAAGAGGAGGTGCTGGGGAGACCTCATAGCAGCCTTCCAGTACCTGAAGGGGCCTACAGGAAAGCTGGGGAGGGACTTACTAGAAGGGCGTGTAGTGATAGGACGAAGGGAAATGGCTTTAAACTGGAAGGGGTAGATTTAGGTTAGACATTAGGCAAAAATTCTTTACTGTGAGGATGGTGAGACACTGGAACAGGTTTCCAAGGGAAGCTGTGGATGCCCCCTATCTAGAAGAGTTCCATACCAGGCTCGATGGGGCCTTAAGTGACATGGTCTAGTGGGAAGTGTCTCTGCCAATGCAAAGGGGATTGGAACTAGATGATTTTTAAGATCTCTTGCAACACAAACCAATCTATGATTCCATGATCTTTTCCTGGCAGCGATGTGCAGGACCAGCGAGTATATAAAAATCATCTCTTTAGTGGTATTTAGCATCTTTGTCGCATAGTAGTCATTAAGTTTGATGTATGTGAAAGCTAGAGAGCTGTGTGTTCATAAGCCTTTCTTGGACGCTATAAAGCAATTGACTGGTTCTTGTCTCCTTGGTTCCTATGAACCTTCTGGTTCAAGACTTAGTGGTGATGTCACTCTTGCATGAACAGTACTTTTATCAGGGAATAAGCAGTTTACTAATTCCTTTGACCACATAGCTTGATTTACATTTATTAGGGGGTGCTGTGTTCCCTCTTGCCTGGCTTCTTTTTTCCTAATATATATATTATATGCACCAGTACTCCTTTTCTTGTAGGCTCGGGTCTCTCCTGGTTACACTTGTCCTCTCTGTCTCACCCTCATTTCTCTTTACTGTTTTTTGCTGCTTTTCCTTTGCTCCCTTGCCAAAGGCACGCCCTGGGTGACACAGGGGCCAAAGCTTGTCAGAAAGCCATACCTGACATGTAACACTGGGGATGACACCAAAGTTGCTGGCCTGGCATTGGTAGTCCTCTGCACCATCAGAGACCCTCTGCCTGGCCCCATTGAATTCAAAAGCTCAGCACCCAAGCAAATGCTGGCAGCCTGCAGGCTGCCTGTGCTGTCTGGGGCAGTGAGGATGAGAGTGTCTCCATCCCCAGCATACCCTCCTATCTCATCTACCTCTTCTTGGTTCCCAGCTGTCCCACTTCCCATTTTTTCTGCTGCAGGCAAATAAGAAAATTCTGTAAAGAAAGAAGATCATTTCCCATTACGTCACCCTGAAAGTAAGAGGAGCTCCGTGGCATGGGTGCCAAGCTGATATCTGGGCTGGGAAAGAAGTTCAGTGCAGGCTGAATGTGTGTGCCTATAAATGTCCACTTGGCAGAACCAGGATCTCCTGCTCCCAGGAGGACCCACTGGAAACTCATCTGTGATCCCTGTCACAGGAGTGGCTCAGTACTTACCAGGCATTAAAGATATGTGTCCTCAAACCATCCTGGACACCATGTTACAGACAGAAATCTGTGGCAAAGAAAATTAAATAATTTGTCTTGTGTTGGAATTAAATTCTGGGCTTAGAAACCAAATCCTTTGAATGTCAGTTCTGAGGGTGCCTTTATCTGTCTTTATCATCTAGGAGTGGTACCCAGCAATGCTTCAAGCAAAGCTCACCAGACCTCTGGCATGAGGAGTGGTGGCAGGAGGCACCAGAGGAGTCACAGGCAGCTGCTGCATGCAAGGAGCAGGGAAAGGGTGAAGAGGCAATAGGAGGGAGAGGATGATGGCTTGAGCCAAGGCCAGAGGGAGGAGCTGCAGCGTGTGGTGAGATTTTGGCACAGCCACCAGGATGTGCAGGTGGAGGGATTTGGTGATCTCCTCGTGTGTCTCAGAGCAGTGCTGTTCTGTTACCTCAGTTTTTTAAGCTTGCAGCATGTTAAACACAGAGACATGACCAGAGCAGAAAAAGAAGGAAAAAAATATTCTGGAAGCCAAGAAAATAATAAATGGAGGAATTAAGCCTAAACCTTGGGTTGTTGCAGAGTCATGGGTGCAAGGATGCTGAGGAGAAGAGGGAACAGGAAAATGTAGTTAAGGGGATGGAGGGAAGGAGAAAGAGATCAAGAGGTGATGTGATAGAAATGAGCAGAGGTGGAACAAGGAAAGAGGCTCACACTAAATTTATATGAATTTCCATTCAAATGTTCTCGGTTCCTGTGAAGTTGTGAAGACTGGGACTGCAGGACCCCTCCTGGGGGTACTTGGCTGCTGCCAAAGAGTTACTGTTGAGATACAGTTTAGAATATATACCATGCCACAGCAGGTGCATGCAATTAGAGCATAGCTCTCCAAAATAGCAGGCGGCTGTCAATTTTTTAGCAAATGGTGTTGCCCTTTTTTTTCCTTTGTCCAACTGTGTAGAAATTTATTCTAAGATGCATCAGAAGCATTTTCAAAGGACTTGTTATTTTTACCATTCTGTTGCTTTCTGTGACCAGACAAGGAGCAGAGGGCTATTCCAGTGGCCACTGTGGGTGAGCTTTGTTTCACTGGGGTAAGTTAATGAACTCTAATGAACAAGCAAAAAAAGGTTTCAGGAAGTCTTCGTGTCTGAAAGCAGAGTGCAAATTCCTCCCAGCTGGAATTTAACCAAATTATAACGATTGTTACCTTTGCAAAGTATCACAGTTGCTATCATTTACCTTTTTATAGTGTTTCACAAATACATTGCACCATATGCATTATTATTACATATGATAATTTTGCATGTACATCCTCATTTTCTTGAGGAGGAAACTGGGTCAGAGTGAGTTTCATAATTCAACCAAACCATGCAGTTGTTGTGTGACTCATACATCGATAGGGTATGTGATCAGCTATCACAATTAGAGTTTTGATCTGTGATATGGTTAAAATTAAATAATGTTTAAGAAAAGACCCACCAGAAAGAAACAATTTAGCCTGCTGAGGCATAATGTCCTATTGTTTCATGGATTAGGCAAATGCCTCCTTCTTGAACAAAGGGCTGTAACTGTTGCTTAAATCAGAGGTTTACTATCAAATATCTGTGTGGTAGAGACACAAACAGCATCTGGACACCACTTAGGTAGGAGGGTTCTTTTTTTCCCTGAATGGTAGGGGTCAGAAAATAGACTTACATTGCCTTGGCTTGTTTCCTTCCCAAGTGATTTTTACTCAGCAAAGGGAATGGGCTGGAAAGGTTCTCCTGCAGCTGAGTGCAGCACAGGCTGCAGCTGTGCTGGGAGTCCTGGCAGTGATGCTGGCTGCCAGTGGCATTACCAGGCTGGTGTGACTGCCCGCAGTGGGACCAAGCAGGACATCTTCCAGCCCCAGCCTTGTGGGGCACATGCCTCTGTTGGGGCAGTGTTGTGTACTATGTGGAATGCATAGAATATGCATAGAATATGGGGCCAGGTACTTAGCTTGCTGGAGCTGCTTCTGGGTGGGGTGCCTGCTGCTGTGCTCTAGCATGAAGTGTTTTCCTACCCTCCCAATCCCTTCCTATCCTTCCTATCCCATTCTCCCAAATTGTTTCCATGACCCACTGTCTAGCTGAGTACAATTAAAGTGCTACTTTTTGCTTTGGTCTCTCTTAGTGACTATGGCTACAGAAATGATGGGTGTTGTAGCTGTCCACTCCTGCAAAACAGGCAAGAACACACGCAATGTTCACGTTCAAAATCACAGGTTGCTTTATGCTCTGGGCTTGAAAGGCTTTTGTCATTCCCAGCTGTAGAGGTAATGATCATGTCTCTGTGACCTGAAAGGATTGGTGACCACAGTGGCTATTATAAACTACTCAGTCTGGGCACGTAAGCTGTGTTGTGTTCACAAAGAGCAGAAATTTATTTATAAATTGTTTGAGTGTGCTGTATTGGTTCCTGTGGAGCTGTATCACTCTTGTCTACTCCAGTCAGTCTGTCATTGTGAACCTTGTAGCCAGCTGCCTTGTGAGCAAGGCGCCTGGGGAAATGGAAGGAATGTTTCCACTCCTAATTTCTGTGATCCTTTGGGGTGGAATCAGCAAAAATAAACTCCTAAATACCACCACAGACCAAGCCCTCCCTGCTAGGCACTGTTCATGGTACAGTATACAGATCTATGCATCTTGTCTCCTTTTCTGCGTGCTTTCACCATCAGCAGTTTACCTTCCAGCAGTGAAATGGTGTGTGTCAACACTTGCAGGTTTTAATTTTGTTTCTGAATTCTTGCAGGGTATGTGGAACAGTCCTGGAAGTCAGCATCGTGGCATTTAGGATTGGTATCATGAGGGCATTTTTTGAGATTTTATTCTGTAGATTTTAGGAAAAAGGTATCAGTTGTTTCATGTCCCTTTTGCCTGAGACCATATGATTTTCCCTCTTCCTTTTAAATTAAGATTTGGGCATTTGGCCATTGTTGCTGTGCCAGTGGGAGAGCTGGAAGCTGGCTGTGTGCTGGGTGACATACTGATTGACTGAAGGTTCATCTCCTGCCCTGTAACCTCGTGCAGAAGATGCGCTCCCTGCCTTCTGTTTTTCTTTTGTTCAAACTTTGTCATCCTAAACTGGATGATGCCTTCAGCCATCTGCTGCATTTGGTAGTCAGCAGCATCATGCCGACTCAATTATGCGCCTCTCTGGGATAACAGCAAGCCAGTTTTCCCTTCAACATTGAAAGAGTGTTTTTCCCATGCAAATGAAGGCTGAGATAAGTAGGAGCCTCCAGAAGCAAGCTGGATAAGCTGTTCCCAGCCATGTCAGGTGGACTCTCCATGTCTGTGTGGCGGATCTGGCTGGATATGGTGGGACAGCTGCCAGTCTTTCACTGTGGCTGAGATCCTGCATCCTGGGGCTCAGTGCTCTGGCATGATGGCAGATGTGTTCCTCTCTAGCAGCATTTGACCATTTGGCACTTTTAATCCTGACCACCTTCTTTTGCTTCTTGTGGATATACATTGTACCAAGTGGTTAGGGATGATATGAAATTAAAAGGAGATGGTGTACATGATTACAGTTGCTTTTTTTCTAAGCACTCAGGGGAGAAAGGCGACAAAGAGATAATTCTGAGCCTTACAGTATGTTCCTAGAAAAGTGATTTGTTTTATTATGTTTTCTTACTCACGCAGAAGTAACCAAACAGTAGGATTTTTTTGTGTGATGCAACCTGTGGCCTCTGTCTTCTTCCTGTGGTGGGCTGAGGAGACATGACTGGAACCCGGGGTAAAATATTATCTTTTTATTTTGCTGCATGCTTATATTAAGCTTTGACACTCCTGAGCTGCTTCCAGTTTTCTTCTTTGCCTTCCCTGTAGGTGGTGGACCCAATGGCTTTCAACTCACTGTCATCCATACTGGCTGTTTGAGTCCATGTGGGCTGCCCATAGCACTCTGATAATTTTTTCCCTTCAGTATATACTCTCCTTGTTGTTATCTGAGGATGGGGGTAAGATCAAATGGTGGGGAGCTAAAAGAGAGGACATAATCTTTGTCACAGGGGACTATGCTATTTACATTCAAGACATTTCTGGCCCCACCAGCTGTTCCATGTGTGTTATTTTCAGAAGGGCAATAATCCATAGGAGGTCAGGAGGGTGGAATTGTGTGAATATGTCCGGTGAAGGAGATCAAAACACTTGGAAGTCTTCAGGCCTCATCATGAGAGGGAGTCAGGATCCCAGATGATTATGGCTTGTAGTCTGGGAGAACTTAAGAAGGGCTCTGAATGTACTGCTTGTATGGCTAGGAAAGATTGCTTAGTTGGAGGTTTTTTAGCTGTTTTCAAGAGTCATCTGTGTTTACACTGCTGTCAGGACCACCTATTCTTTTTTGACCAATAATATATATATGTGTGTGTACATATATTGCTGTATTTCTGCACTTATTTTTAGCTCTTTCTGGGAACCCTGACAGGTTTGAAAGATGCTGTGGATTGTGAGTGGTGCCTGGCAGCATTGCTCACATTGATGGTTGTCAGAACTTCCACAATAAATCCCTGGTTTCAAAGGCTTATAATGCATCCTTCTATTCTTGGTCCTGCAGGTCTCATATCTTGGAAAAAAATTCTTTTTAAAAAACTGCATTTTCCCCACAATCAGTTTTGTTGTCCTAAACCAGAGTTTTTTCAAAGTAGATGTTGAATCGTGTCACTTTATTTTTCGGTACCTAATTGCAAATGTGTGGCAGGTCTCTGTAATACGTTTCACATGATCAGATGGAGAAACTATTTTGCATATCTAACACAGACACTGAACAGTGTAAATCAGTAGGAAGCCAACTGCAGTTGGCCCCTCACCATCAGCTATAAGGAAACACAAAACCAGCTGAATTATGGAAGAGGCTGGGCAGTCTCCCAGTTTGGTGTGATACCAGTTGTAGAATTATAGGGTGAACGCTCTTCATATCAAGAACTAGCAGAGAGATAAGACATGCCATGTTTTTTTTACATTCATAAACAAATGGCAGAAATGATGCTATTACATGCAATCAGCAAGAGAAATGCAATATGAATCAGCAGCTGATTATTTTATTGAAGAAATGTACAGTTATCTGTTACTTGCTTAGGGTTTGTGTGTCCATTGAGTCTTTATTCCATGCAGTGCAGAGCAGCTCAGAGTCTTTAATCTATACCATTCCCCAGTGAAGTCGTACACACATCATTACAGTGTCTAGAGTGTACCCAGGAGACACAGTGTTGTGAGGAGATTTAATGGTGGGCCCTGGTGTTGCCACGAATTCATGGCAAAACAGAGAGCAGCGCACAGGAACCTGAGTCGTACATCTGTGCTGAAAGGACTGAGCTGTGTCTCTTCTGAGAGTTTTCACAGGTTCTGAAAGCTGCTGAAATGTTAGCTGCAAGCAGTACATTTGCATGCAGATGGCAGGTGCTAATTCAAAACATGAAGGTAATGAACTTATAACTGGGTCCTGACACACAGTGGGAATTGCAGAGAGAGCACTGGGAACTTGAGCTGAGTCAATGTCAGTGTAATTTCTCATGCAGCGTTCAGCAGGCCATTCAGACTCAGATTATCTGTTGGCAGATGGGAATAACACTTAGTCTCTGCCTCACCAGGAAGGCTGTGTGGTAGAAAAGTACATGCAGAAAGATTTGTATATGCTAAGATCAGCTGTTCTTCAAACTATAGTAGTAGTTCTCCGAAAAAGGGATATGACCTTTCCATCAGGTCTTAAGTGGCCTCATGATTACAAAACCACTGCTACTGCAAAATGGGAGTAGTCCTGTGTTGCTTTTGTGCATGTTGCATGGGTAGGTACACCATGGTGCCTTATCTGTGGTTTACTGTAGCTCTGGACACAGAGATTAAATTTCTTTCTCCTCCTTTTTCTTCCTCTGCAGCTGATTTTCCTTTTCATATCTTTTTTGTTATTGTTGTTTGTTTGTTTCTTTTTCTTTTTTTTCTGGTTCCCTTGTCCACCTCTTTTCTATCTCAGGATAGTGCATTTCTGTAGGATCTCAGCATCTCCTTAGCAGGAGTGCTCAGCAACTACTGGTTGATGAGAAGCTCAACATGAGCCATCAGTGTGTGCTTTCAGCCCAGAAAGCCGACCCTGTCCTGGGCTGCACCAAAAGAAGTGTGGCCAGCTGGTCGAGGGAGGTGATTCTCCCCCTCTACTCTGCTCTCATGAGATTCCACCTGGAGTACTGTGTCCAGAAGAAGTTGGAGCTGTTGGAGTGGGTCCAGAGGAAAACCACAAAGACAATCAGAGGGCTGGAGCACCTCTCCTATGAAGACAGGATGAGAGAGTTGGAGCTGTTGAGCCTGGAGAAGAGGAGGCTCCAGGGATACCCTATAGCAGCCTTCCAGTACCTGCAGGAGACCTACAGGAAAGCTGGGGAGGAACTTATTAAAAGGGAATGTAGTGACAGGACAAAGGGAAATGGCTTCAAACTGGAAGGGGTAGATTTAGGTTAGACATTAGAAATTCTTTACAGTGAGGATGGTGAGACACTGGAACAGGTTTCCCAGGGAAGTTGTAGATGTCCTCTCTCTGGAAGGGTTCAAGGTCAGGTTGGATGGGGCTTTGAGCAACCTGGTCTAGTGGGAAGTGTCCCTGTCCATGACAGGGGTGTTGGGACTAGATGATCTTTAAGGTCCCTTCCGACACAAACCAATCTATGATTCTATGCTACTCATTTTTCAGATGGGAATTTCAAGCAAAGAAAGACTCCAGTGACTTGCCTGTTGTCAGACATACAAAACATGCTGTAATAGGGACCTGAGGTCACTCTCCAAAGTTTCAGCTTAGTGCCTGAGCAACTTATCCAGACTCAGTGTTTTCTTTTGTTGCTCTTCTGATCCCATCTGGCTGTCAGCTGTGCCAGCCAGTGCTCCATGGGTATTCACACTGCTGCCAGTTCTCATGNGCAGAGGTGTGCTTGGGATGCAAGGAGGGAGTGTTTCCATTGCAAGAGGATGGAAGTCCTGCTCTGGCCATCTCTTTCCAGTCTTTCTTGGTAATACAGAGGCAGGCAGGGAGCTGGAGGGGGTTTCTGTTAGCCAGTCAATCAATCATTTTCTGATGTTTATATTTATCCCTCTGGCTGATCCCTCCCCATATCCCTGCCACTCTGGCAATGGTAATTTTTGTGATCTCTGAGCAGCAGAGGCTGGAGGGCAGCTGGATTGATGCTAGCAGCTTATTCTCAGCCATGTGAGAAGAGAAATATCAACAAGGAGAGATGGAGTTAGAACTTTATTAGGAGAAACCTAGGCATGATTGACTACAATCTCATGTTAAGGAGAGTACACAAGTCTTTTCAGGTTTAAAAAATACACATATATAAAACACCTTACAAACAAAAAAAATGGTTGCCACCCTGTGTGTGAGTATGTATGTCTGTGTACAGGGAACTGTAGAGGTTTATGATGGGGTGACAAAACCCTGTGTGCAATAGCACAAAATGGTGGAAAGCATTCACAGGGAGAAACTGCTGAAGGGCTCAAGCCTTCCCAAGGGAACTTTGTGAGCAGCTGAGAAACAAGGAGCTTTGGCATCCCTTATCCACATCCATCCTTCTGTAGGATTCTTATGTGGGCACCAAGGCTTCCCAAGGATTCCCATGCCTCAGGTGATGTCTAGGGACCAGTGGAAGGCATCTAAAAATTTGTTTGAAGTAACCCCCGTTTCCACTGGCCAGTGTATCATTGTTCTCCCAGATGTTTTCTGTTACTGATCTAATGCATAACTGTCTTTAAAACATCTTTTGATATGTATTTATTTCACGTACTCTCCAGTGGAGGTGCGTTGTTTGGTTTGTGACTGGCAGGATTGGTTACACAACATTGTTTGTGCTTTCTGATGGCTAAAGGAGCACACAGATGCCTCTGGGGTGGATATTGGCCCATATGAATTGAAAATTTAGTTTTTGTGACTGACATTCACTTTCTGAGAACTCTGCTGCCCGTCAAACTCAATTGCTCAAATGTCTGTGGGAAACCAGTGGTGGTATGTGAATGTGGTCTTGCAAACTGATTTTTAAAAATGTAGACCAATGTTCACTGAAAGAATAATGAAGCATTTCTGCATTATTTGGCTAGAGTGCCTGTTATAAGCTCATTTGATCCTCTTTCTTTTTCTGTCATCATATTTTAATGACTGTGTTTTTTATATATATATGTGTATATATATATAAATATGTGTGTGTATATATATATATGTTATATATATTTATATATATATATGTGGTATTACAATTCTTGTGGTCCCCAGAAAGATCTTTTGTCATCTAGACCATACAAGAAACAGACACTTAAGACAAAGGCAAAACTGTTAATTTTGCATTTCAAAGTCACAGGTTTTCCCCTAAACAGTGTATCTTAAGAAGCCGTGACTCTCCTGTACAGGCTTCCCTTCTGTAAACTCTGCTGGGAGGAGGTGACAAAATGCCCTGGGGGGCAGTTGGATCCCTCTGAGACGAGGCTCATGAAAGCCTGATCATCCTTTTGGCCAGACTACACCAAAGAGAGCCTCCCCAAGGAGCAGCAGTGACAGAGGGGACTCCCCAAGGGACAGCAGTTCCCCTTGTGCCTGTGTTAGTCCCAGGCTTCCCAGGAAGCAGCAGCAGCCGTGTTGGCAGGAGAGCTGCTCCTGCACAGCTCCTGTTGATGCTGGTGGTCAGCAGTGCTCGCCATGGGTGTGGGTTGGGCTCCCTGCTACACTACGCTGACTTTTTACATTGTGAATTACTTCATACTTTGGCCATTTGCAATCCAGTCAAGCCTGCTTTCATTCCTATGAACAAACAGTGCTTTTATTCTTTGGTTTTTGGATCTTCTTAATTCCCTGATCACAGTGTGGAAAAGTGATTGAGGGGAGATGGTGTAGTCTGGCATGTTTTTACCCATTCCCTTTTAAGTTACCAACTTTGAGTTAGCTTGAGTGTTGCTTTGCTCACATGTTCTGAAGGAGGAAACAATTCACTCGATCCATGTGCTCTAGATCAGACATTGCTTTGAAGTATTTCATTCTTCTCTTGGCCCACCCAGCTGCCCCACTGTGCTTTCTAGAGAGAGGAGAGGGACTTAGAGTCATGACCTTGTCTTAATTCATTACTTGGTTTGTTTTGGCAATCTATGTATTTTTAAATATAGCTTTTCCTTTTATAGAGTTAAGTATTTTTGTTTTAAAAGCTTGTTGAAATAAACACATTTTTCCCTGTGCTCCTATCTTAGGCTTAGCAGCTGATCAGCACAAGGCTGTAGATCAGAACTGGCTCTGGGCTCCTTCAGCCACCAGTTGGAGGGGGCAGTGGTGAAATGGTTTGAGGTGTGTTGACTATTAATATGACTGGGACCACATTTCTCTTAAATGTCAGTTCCAGCTGTTGCTGGAGAACTCACAGTTTTGCATGGACCTCAGTGGATAAGACTCTAGAGAAAAGAGGTACAACAGCAGAATGGAAAGCTCTCGTGTTTTGGGGTTCCCTCCTCTCCCTTCCCCACCCCCTCAACCCCCTGAGCAATGTCTTGGTAATGCTGCCATTTAGAAGTTGAGTGCCTATCCAAGGGCTGAATTTAATATATAATGTTGATTTAGGTCCCAGCTATAAGATTGTTCATCCATCCATCTGGTACAAAGCAATAATACAAAATCTGTCTGAAACGACTGGCCAGATTCTCTGCTTACTGGCTGAAGTAAATGTGCTCCTATCATGGCATGATAGCCTGGCCAGCCTTGACAGTGGATTCAAAGAATTACAAATTTATGGTCTGTCAGCCAGTGCAAACATCCATCCATCAAATATTCCCTGCTTGTTATACCTAGAAGATAGAACCAGGGAGGCAATAAGAAATGAGTAGCAGAGGGAGATTATCTTCTTTGAGATATGTATTCTTGTTATGGTCTAAGCTGGGAGACAGAGAGCTGGGATAGTTGTACTCCTATGATCTCAAAGATGACCCAAATATCCTCTGTGTTGGAATGTAGAGGTCTGCAATGGCATAGAGGAGACCCTTATCCCAATTTTTTTTTTTTTTTTTTTTTTTTTTTTTTTTTTTTTTTTTTTTCTTTTTCTGTATCTTGCTCTCCAGCAGACTGTATCTCAGAGTTTTTAAAGTTTGGGTTCTTGCCAAAGAAGTTGGCAAGTTTATAAAACCAAAAAAACAGTTTATAAAAAAACCTAAAACCAGTTTATAAAAAAGAGCCTTGATTAGTTCTTGAATGCCCTATGCAACAGTAATACCACTCATTAGGCAAGTATTCTAAGGTGAGGTACTCATTGCAAGGTGCACTTTGAGGGACAGGCATGCTTGGGGCTGTCCACATGCCAATTAAAAACCCCATGCCTCTAGGACTAACCCTGCATCCTTGCTGCATTATGTGGCTGCTCAGGTGACATCTTTCTGGGCTGGAAACCCCCAGGTTTATTATTAGAGGAGCCAAACCAAGGCTCCTCTAATATCAAAGTGCCCCTGCAGTTTCTAACAGTTAAGGTTCAATGTGCACTTGCAGCCCAGAAAGCCAACTGTGTCCTGGGCTGCATCAAAAGAAACACAGAGTTTCTTTCCACCTGGAGAATGGTGTCCAGCTCTGGAGTCCCCAGCATAAGAAGGACATAAAGCTTCTGGAATGTGTCCAGAGGAGAGCCACTAAAATGATCAGAGGGCTGGAGCACCTCCCCTGTGAAGCCAGGCTGAGGAAGTTGGGGTTGTTCAGCCTGGAGAAGAGGAGACTCCAAGGTGACCTTATAGTGACTTTCCAATACCTGAAGTGGGATGACAAGAAAGCTGGGGTAGGGCTTTTTACATGGGTGTGTAGTGAGACAACAAAGGGAAATGGTTTAAAACTTGAAGAGGGGAGATTTAGGTTAGACATTAGGAAGAAATTCTTTCCTGTGAGGGTGGTGAGATGGTGGAACAAGTTGCCCAAGGAAGTTGTGGCTGCCCCCTCTCTGGAAGAGTTCAAGGCCAGGTTGGATGGGGCCTTGAGCAACCTGATTTAGTGGGAGGTGTCCCTGCCCATACAGGGTTGTTGGGACTAGATGATCTCTAAGGTCCCTTCCAACCCAAGCCATTCTATGATTTGTTCTACAAAAGGTCCGTGTCCTGGTGTCCTCATAAAATTCTGATTTAATTCTTTGTGTGTTCTCTCAGGCTTCTTGCTGAGACCCAGTATTTCACTGTTCTTCATTTTCCCAGTCTGCAGAGTCCCATGGGATTGGAGATTGTGTGGAGAAAGGAAGGAAGGGCACTTCCTTTGGGTGGATGAGGGGGCAACCAAGGTCAGGAGGCAGCCTGTGAAAGTCAGATAATGGGAGCAAGGGCTGAATTTCAGAGGAGAGGTATCAGCTGGGGGAAGGAAAGGTTTTCTTTGGGCTGGGCAACTATGTCTTAAGGAGCTGAATACCCACAAGAACTCTGCAGAGATAATTAGCAGTGGACTCTCAATTTCTCTCCAGACCTTGCCTCTTCAAAAAAAAAAAAAAAAAAAAAAAAAGCCCTGTTACTGTAAAGAGAAGCAACCAGATGCTAAGGGTTTGCTGCCCTTTTCCTGCTTAGTTGGCTTTGTGGTGCAGGTGGCCTCTCTGAGTGCAGAGGTGTGCTTGGGATGCAAGGAGGGAGTGTTTCCATTGCAAGAGGATGGAAGTCCTGCTCTGGCCATCTCTTTCCAGTCTTTCTTGGTAATACAGAGGCAGGCAGGGAGCTGGAGGGGGTTTCTGTTAGCCAGTCAATCAATCATTTTCTGATGTTTATATTTATCCCTCTGGCTGATCCCTCCCCATATCCCTGCCACTCTGGGCAATGGGAATTTTTGTGATCTCTGAGCAGCAGAGGCTGGAGGGCAGCCGGATTGATGCTAGCAGCTTATTCTCAGCCATGTGAGAAGAGAAACATCAACAAGGAGAGATAGAGTTAGAACTTTATTAGGAGAAACCTAGGCATGATTGACTACAATCTCATGTTAAGGAGAGTACACAAGTCTTTTCAGGCTTAAAAAATACACATATATAAAACACCTTACAAACAAAAAAAATGGTTGCCACCCTGTGTGTGAGTATGTATGTCTGTGTACAGGGAACTGTACCAAAGCTAACTATGTGTCAGGAGCAAGGATTCCCAATCCCTTTCTGTGACCCCTAAGAGAGGGAATGACTCAGTCCCCTCATAAGCTGGTCCCAGGCCATTCACTCATGTAGTCCAATGTTGGAAAGCTGTGGCCCATGCCTGAAAGGGCAGTGCAGGGTAAACAACAGGGAGCAGCTTAGCTCTGTTTAACAATTCCCATTAGAGCGTGGATGACCGTGCAGTGAGAAGTATCTGGAATGGAAGCTGCTTGTAGACCTCACCTACCAGACTCACTGTGCAGTGCTGGGTCCCAGTGGCTCCTCTGAGAGGTTACAGTGGTGGAAAGAGATGGTCTGTGGGTGGTTTCTTATGCCATATGTGCTAGGGATGGAGTGGAGATGAAGATGACTTGATGGCAGAAGAGGGACTTGCTGTGAGGACAAATATTTTGGCTTGCACTGGCTGTCAGGCTTGAGAAAAGCACCCAAGAGCTGAATGCTGTGCAGGACCTGGGGAGGACTTGCTCCTTGAAAAAGATGCTGAACAGTCAGTTAGTGAGAGAAGAGACAAGCCATACCTCTTCTGTGGATATACAGAGGATGGTTTTTTGGCAGCTGGCAGCACCCTTTCAGCAGCATTCATGTCGTTTTAAATATGAGGATAAAAAGTGGAGAAATACTTCAATTCCACATGTTAATACATCCTTTTTTTTTTTTTTTTACTTTCAGGATATTTATTCTCACAGGAGAGTCTCTATTTCTGTTAATGGGTATATTAGAATTGATGACATAAGTGTCTTGGGAAAATTCCCTAGGTTTCATCAACTGGTCATCTAAGTTATATCCTTGGGCCTGTGGGCCAGTGGGCTATGCTGACTGAGGAATGGGGAAGGGATTCCAACATTAGAAATGAGGCAGCTGTGTGTGAGGGGCCACAAATGTCCTTGCCTGTGGGGAGGAGTTCTATACACAGTGTCAAAAAATTCAAGTAGGTTTTATTGTATAGGTAAACTAGTAAAAATATCTGGACTCGGGTAGAGAAAGGGAGGAACAGAAAGAGTGAGAACAAAGCAGATGAGAAAGTCTTACAGAAAGCCTACCAGTGTATTTCTGCTCCTTGCAGGAGAGTGATGCTTCAGCTCAGTGTGATTGCCTAGCTGATGTAGCAAATACTGAACAGACACCAATGAGGATGCAGGAGGGTTGAGGTCCAGTCAGTCTGTTGAGTACGGTGTTGCAGTGGGTACCTGCTGGGAAGTGTCAGGAATCTGCTGGCCTGGGCTCTACCAAGCTGAGGATGGTGAGCCCCCAGTTCCTGTGGGTCCCATGATGAAGAGCATCTTCAGCGCACGTCTCCTGGCGGCTGCCACCGCATTAAGATGTGAGAGGTGCTGTCTGCAATATAACAGTGTTCACTGAAAAGGAGGAAGAAGGTGTTAAATAAGAGAGAGGTTAGTGGCAAGAGCCTGGAGTCCACTTTGCAGAAGTTTTGTGAAGTGCTGAGACCGCTCCTTCTCCTCATCCCCCCCGGAGACGGGTCACACAGATAAATCATCCGACCTCGCCTTGCTGCTGGCACGGCTGGCCTTGCTGAGCCGGCGTTTCTCACTGAAGTAGTTCTCAGGGAAGGTGGGTGCTGCACATTCATTGGCGGCCTCTGGACTCTCCGCATAGCTGGACTTAATGAAGGGCCCTTCACCAGCACCATCCTCCTGGCCGTGGACCCTCTCGGTGGCGAAGTTGGCGGTGTTCTGCTGAGATGCCATCTTGTTGCTGAAGGGACTGATGAACTTCCCGTTGGGACTTGACAAGCAGTGGTTAAAATCTGGTGGAGGAGTGTACATCTGGGCCCTTTCTGCTTGTGGGGCAGACTCCAACCTGCCGGAGGCTGTGCTGGGGCTGGGTTTGTAAGACCTGGAGCACCTCTCTTTGGCTTTCTTCCAGCCCAAGTGGTATAACTCAGCCAGACTGAGGAACAGGGAGAGCACTGCCACAGCCAGCATGAAGACAATGAACACGTTCTTCTCTGTGGGACGGGAAACGTAGCAGTTGACAGGGTGGGGGCAAGGTGCCCGCTGGCAAATATACAAGGTCTCCAGGAAGATCCCATACAAGACGTACTGCCCCACAATGAATGCCACTTCCATGGCAGTGCGAATCAAAATGCTGTAGACGTAGGTGTTCAGCAGACTGCCCCTGAGTATGATTTTGCCTCCTGATTCATCCCAGCAAGACAGCTCAGCCTTCTCTGCCACGGGGCACTTCTGCTGATAGTATGTGTCACCGCTGTTTTTCATCTCCTGGGCCTCTCTTTCTGCCTCCTTCATCTTCCTCTTCTCCTCCATACGCACTGTGTGCATCGCGTGGCCCATGTACACCAGAGATGGGGTGGAGACAAAGATGATCTGGAGGACCCAAAACCGCACGTGGGAGATGGGGAAAGCCTTGTCATAGCAGACGTTCTCACAGCCAGGCTGCTGGGTGTCACACATGAAGTCAGACTGCTCATCCCCCCAGGAGGACTCAGCTGCTGTACCCAGGACCAGCATCCGGAAGATGAAGAGTACTGTCAACCAGACTTTCCCCACCACTGTTGAGTGTTTGTGGACTTCCTCAAGGAACTCTCCTAGGAAACTCCAGTCCCCCATTTCTGCTCACCAGAAGGGGTGAGAAGTCTTGAAGAGACAACTGGATGCAGAGTCTGTGGGAGAAAATAGAAGAGAGTGTTTTTAAGGAGGGTTTGGAAATGCCCAAATAGCAATGCATGGAGTAAAATTATTAGTTTTGTGCCAAAGGAAACGTTTGCATCTGACCTGAAATTAATGAGGTCTGGTTTGCTGAAAAGTTTGTGTCACATCCACCAAAAACAATGTGTTAGGGTTTATTTATTTATTTATTTATTTTATTATTTACTGAAACAAAATATGACTTTTTTGCATAACTCAACTACAACCTGTTAAACAGACTGCCAAAACTTTGCGGGTGAGCCAGGTTCATTCTTGGTTCAGGAAATCTTTTCACTGCAGTCTTCATATTGTGTCCTCTGTGGACTGTGTAGTTAAAGCAGCATTCATGTCTGCAGACTGTGCTCAGGGGAACCCTTAATGGGCTGATCCACTGGGAGATAAGATTGGAGTTCACTGCTTGGTCTTGGCACTTTTAGATGTCACCTTTGTGTAATACATCCACTGGCTCTTGGAATGTGAAGTGCTGAAAATGCAGAGAAAAACCTTCCTGGTGCCCACCTAGCCCTTACTCATAGATTTTGCTTTGGTTTTGTAGTGTTATCAGTTGCAAATGTTTAATTAACAAACTGCAAATGTTTGGGGGAGTATAAAGACTTTCCTGAGCTGTGCTAGTCATAGAGTAGTCCTGTAAACCTAATCTGCTGCCACCCATTGCACCTCTCTGAGAGGGAACTGCTGCAAAATCTAAGTGGTGGATCTTTCTCCCTTCCCTTTTCTTAGGCTCTGTGGCAAAATCCACGGTTCAAATGATGCAGACGAAGTAAAAAGGCTCCTATGAAACGCCTCCCAAGGACCACCAGCTTCTGGGAATTGCTGTTTGGTAGGTGGTCTGATAAGAGGGAAGGTTTGGTGGACTGGTAGTACTGGTAGTAAGACTGCAACACAGGGATGTAGAAGAGCCTGCTTCAATATTGTTTCAGATGCTGACAGACTAATTCTGGCCAAGTTACTTAACACCCTGGATTTAAAAAAAAAAAGAAAAGAAAAAGAGAACGATTGGTTTAATCCATCTTTTGTGGGCCTCTGTGGGAGTGCTTGAGTAATAATTTGATCCAGTTATACTCACTGCACTTAGCTTCCCAGGGCACTGCAAAGCTGGCCCTTGTGCATGAGCTGAGGGCTAGATGCTCTCCAGTCTGCAGTGTTACCTTGGAGATAAGGCTCTCCCACAGTCACTTTTTTTGAAAATATCCTTTTAATAAATAAACAAAAAACTTAATAGTCATCATAATGGAATATTAAAAGTACTATATTTGGTAAATCCCAAAGCCGTGGGGACCAAAATTGTAGCCTCTTCTTCTTTATTGTCCCTTGTCTTGCCTTTAAGAGCCAATTATTTTTACTGTACAAAGTACATCTGTGGAGAGTAAACACTGTTAAATGCTGAGAATTTACTGCAGCAATATTGTGTAGACTTCCTGTGAGCAAAAGCTGGAGAACAGAGAGAGACACTTGTTGAGGGAACAATATCCACTCCTCTGGTTATGTACATGGTATAATTTATTGTAGCAGCTCATTGGCTGATTTATGGCATTGTTTGTTTATGTGTGTTGTCCACCTGCAAGGATGGATGGGACAAAGATCAGAAGTTGAATCCTTAAACTCCTTGTGCTGCTGAGGGCTGCCCAGAGGAAAAGTAAGGATTGCCCAGACGGGGAGGTGGGAGGCCTCCAGTGCTTACTGCTCCACCTCCAGTTGGAAGCTGTGTGAGGAGGGGCAAAGGGTGGGCTTTGGTTCTTCCCTGTATTGGCAGTCATGCTGCAATAGAACTGATGTAGTCTTGGTGGCTGCTTGGAGTACCTTGGAGCCTGTGTCTGCTGCCAGCCCAGAAATGGATGGCCAGCAACAGAAAATCAGCTAGCTTTACCAGTCCTTTTTGTAAGCGCTGGAAGAAACTGACAAATCTGTGGGTCTGTCTCATTTTCTGAAATGTCTTTGGTTCACTTACCATGTTGTGAAGAGATGAGCATATGGCTTCATTCTGCGGGAGCCAGGGGATTACATAAAGGCATATAAATCAGTGATGGGAAATACAGCTGCACTGAAATCAAGATTTTTATTTTTTTTTCCAGACTGTAAACAAGGTAGCCAGCTACCTACAGTGCACTGTACAGGTTCATCCATGACAATACTGTATAGCACAACTATACGTGTGGAATATGCCTTCCAAAACACCATAAACATTGGTGTGTGTCCTCATTTTTCCAGGTGAGTTTGTGTTGTTTGCAGGTGCCTTGGTCCTGCTCTTGGTAGCTGACAGCTGCTTTTTCTTGATTCACCCTACTTAAGGTGTAAAAGTGAACATAGTTCTCCCTGGTTGTGCCAAAGATGAGTTTTCATTACTGCCATGTGCGTGTGCAATCTACAGTCTGAGCGCCTCTTCCCATAATTTGGGAATAATTCCCTCTTCCCATAATTCCCATAGCATGGGCAGGTAGTTTAGGTTTTTCCTATGGTTTGTTTTCCCCAGGGAAGGGACACCTGGATGCTTGCAAGTTGTAAAAATCAATGTGTACACAATATGAGTTGGCAAGCCTAAGTGTGAGAGGAGTCCAGAAATAAAAAACATGAATGGATGCAAGAATAACAGTAATTTACTTGTCCCACACATGCACAGTATCTTCCAAAAGGTGGTAAATCAGAAAGATCCAAGGCTGAAAGCCATCAGGTTTATACTAGATATTAGGTCTGTTTCCTCTGCCCTTCCTGCTGGCTGCTCCCCAGCACAGGCTGTTTAAAGGAGGGGCTTTACAAAGATTGGGATGCCTCCTGATCATCTGACAGCCAGGTGGCTGCTGCAAAGGGGTAGATGGCCATAGGAAAATGGGTGTTGGATGCTCAGAGAAGGGGTTTCTCTCCTCCTGCAGTGTTTTTGGCTTAGATGCTTTTTAGTTATTAGTGATCTATTCTTGCAGTGCCAGTCCAATGGCCTCCTAGAACAGAAGAGAGCACCTAGCAATCTGCTGCCAGCAAGCAAAGAAGGATGGTTGTCACCTCCTGACAGCTTTTCCTGGCTATGCAGGACTGCCTCTGCCTTTCTTCCTCAGGTTTTTACTATTCTTGGGAATTTTCCGTGTAGTTCCAGTTCCTCAATCCCAAACTTCTGTTGTCCCTGTGTACTTTGACCTCACAGTGTGTGAGCATCTGCAGTCTTTTATATTCCTAGTTTGGACTCAGTCAGACAAATCTTGTCTCACTCTGGTGTGACTTGGCGAAAAACACCTCTGGGTATCTTTGTGGGGTCTCAGCACCTGATAGTAGGCTGTCTTGACAGTGGAGTCATGTATATTCATGTAGGGTCATGGGCTGTGCCACTGCCCAGCCATGCTTTTGGCTGTCAGCTTTCTGCTGCATCAACAGAGGAGCTGTGTGCTGGCATTGGGACCTCAGCATGGGACCTCGGGGAAATGCGAATGTGACAAAGACCAGCACAGCCTGGCACATACCCAGCGACATGGCCGTCCCAGATTAATCATCACCTGGAACTCTATTAAAGCTGGAGAAAAGTGAATATCACAATGCAGACCAGGCGTGGAGTCTGTCCAGCTCTGGGCTGCCGTGTGACTGCCAAATTCCATGATAAAAATATCCCAATGGGGATGGCATCTGCCAGTGCGCCAGCCAGAGGCTACTCTCCCTAATACTTTTGTTTTGTACTACGTTTTTCTGTGGGAGTGTCCTACACTCCCTGAGCAGTTTTGCCCATCCTCTTCATGATGGTTTGTGCTCTGAATGACAGGCAAGGATTTTGCATCTCTGCTTCTTGCTCTGGCTGGCATGCTTTTTCTGGATGGACCACCCAGGGCTTTGGGGAACTTCTAGGAAATTCACACCAAAGAGGCATGAGGGCTGCTTTTTTTATGAGTTTATTTCCCCTGGAATTTACAGGAAGAAATTTCCCCTCTCTTTAGAAGACAGGCAAGACTATCAGCAGGGATATAAATAGCTGAGCTTGACACTTCATGCTAACTTTTCCCACAAGGAAGGTGACAGGAGGTTGCCATCTCTGCAGGATGTTTCTAAAATAAAGTGAAGAGCCTGATTATGACACTGTTTCTGCTCTCCCTCGCTGGGCTCACCTCTTCCCCTTGGCAGGTCCCAGGTGCACAGAGACTTCAAGGAAAGCTTGTGTGGGGGGCCATGAGGTTCCCAGGGAGGGTGAAAATAATGAAGTCAAAGCCATTATATTTTTGCCCAATCTGCCTGTGTGATTTTCTTAACTGCATAAAAATGTGTGCGTCTGACACTTAATGAGATGTCCCAATGAACTGGAAGACTGGAGCCCAAGGTGATGTGAAGAGGCTCACACCCCAGACATGGCATTCTGTGTGGAGGCCATGTGGCTTACAACATTAAAAGACTGGAAATGCACTACTCACCGTGGGTGCAATGCTTTGAATTCTAGAGGCTTTTCATAGCTTTGTGACATAGATGGATGCTAAAGCCCAACCCTGGCAGGTATCTTTTTGTTCACTGTTTACTGACATTGGATCCTTCATTTGTGAATGCAGTAGACAAGCAATGACCTGTTAGGCATTTTTGTTGACGTGCCATTCCTATGGCTTCATATACACAGCATGTGCTTATCCTAAGTTTCTGCCTGAAATGGGACAGTTCTGTAGCCAAATTTGTAACTCAATCTGTGCACAGATCTAGACTAAATAGGTTTGTACTTCCTGACGCTAAAAAAAAAAAAAAAAAAAAAAAAAAATGATTGCGTAGGTTTTTTTGATGTTTTTTTTTTGGCTCAAAGTCCTGTGCTGAACCAGTATCAGGGAGAGTGACTTTGACTCCAGCGCTCAAATCTCATGAGAGAAGCAGAGCTCCGTGTTAACATCTTCTGTCCTAGAAGACAGACATCCAGTGTTTGTCATCACTCTGTTCCTCTTGAGTTCACTGCAATTTCTGGAAGGGCCATACTCTTATCCAGACCACTGGCCCTACTTTACAGTTGCAGACAGCTTGTTATTCCTTGGTGAGATGTGCTTTCCCCCTCCTCTCCAAATGTGGAAAATCTCAGAGTTCACAAAAAAATGTGACTGAAGATAAGGGAGCTGAATGACCTGTCACCTCCTGAACACACACCCAACCCTGAAGCACACAAGAGACACAGACAGAGGGAAATCACTCAACACTTCCAAGCGTGTACATCAGGGCTCAGAGGCTGTGTTACACACACAGATGACAGTATTCTGTAGAAAATTTTCATCTGAAATGATGGTGGAAGCTGCAGGCTCCTAGTTAGCTGAATATTAATTTTTTGTCTATCCTGTACATCTAATGCTATTTTTTCCTCGGGTCAAATTGTACTTTCATATATACAAACATTCAGGCAAACCTCTGCCTCGTGTAGATGTAGGAGAGCAAGAATAATAAAGACCTGATACTCAGATGAGTCAAGCTGAGGAACTAATTTGTCCCTCTGTGCTTGGAAAGCCCACATCAAATAGTTACATGACAGAGGTATCCAGATTTACACTTAGCATGCAGGGAGCACCTTCTGATTCTCTTGGGATTCTCTCTCTTTGACTTAGAGAAACCTGGGTCCTTAAGGTTTCCAACTAATGTGGCAGAACTGGACTTGGGAGAAGCTGAATGAAGTCTCGCATGTGCTTTTTGCTAGAAAAAAACACACTGGTCCTCTCTCTGCAAATGCTGCACAGAGGCTAACATGGATTACTCGGCTTACTCCTTAACTAACAGCATGAAGAGCATCCCATTCAGGATTACAGAGTTTGGTGATATTTCCAGTCTTGTTATCTTTGCACAGAAAAGCTAACCTATATTAATTTGAAGATGATGCTAAAATTGCTATTTACAGGAGAGAGGACAGCCAAACAAGGCAAAAGGAAAAGCAGAAACTTGCTGAGAAATTTGGGTGCTGCTGTAGTAAATCTGTTCCTGTGCTTTGCTGAGAGAAGCTCATCTTAAGCACTGCTTAGTCAGTGAGGAAGGCTGCTGTAAGGAGATGTAGTGTTGATGGCAGGCATCACACTGAACCCAATATAGCAGCAAAAAACCTGCTCATGTGATTTTAGGCTGGTTCATAGACTGTGTGAGATGCAACTTGTTATAGTGTTGAAATAAAACAGACTGGGGAGGTAGTGGGAGAAGGAGAGGGCTCTCATTCAGACTTTTCTCATCTTTTCTTCCCTCCTCTCCCCCCAGTGTCTCCCTGCCTATCACTTCACTATTGCTCTCCTGCAGTCAAATTCCCCCTGCAGAGCCCTGCCTCAGCTGTTTTGGCAGTCTTGACCATATTACTCTCTACACCACAGACTGCTAATGCTTTCAACTTCAGAAAGGGAAAGTGACTATCTACTTCCCGCTTAGTACTACCTTGTCAAATATAATTTCTTCTTTCTTTCTTTCTTTCAAAAAATCTGTAGAAATCTCTTTACACTTCAGCCTCATTGCTGTATTCTTGCCTCAAGCATTTAATTTCACATTCAGGGTGAAGTCTGGCTATGGTTTGTGAGTGGATTATTTTATATATTCAGTATATGTACATATAGGTAGAAGTAATACCCCACTCCTTACACATGCACCCCCCCCTTTAAAAAAGAACAAGTATTAAATTTGCAAAACCTAGAAATAAAGAGTTAGGAAATTAACTGGAGTTACTGGTTTGAGTAATCTTAATTCAATCTCTTTGTGCCTGGGCCTCATAGGCTGTGAGTCTTTAACCATATCCTCACATTGTCACCTTATTCTTTGCACAGGATGCTTGCCTTGTTCTGTGCCAGCCTGGCTGGAGCTTTCTTGAACAGCAGCTATTCAATGTTTTGTTTTCTCCTCATTGTTTAGTGGGTGGCCTGTGCCTCATTTACTGTACATTATTCAAGTCCTCTTCTAAAGAGAGAATTATTTGTTCCCTCATGGGTTTTTCTATGGCTTTCATCACAACAGTATCTGATTCCTTCACAATTATTAATTTACTTATTTCATTATGTTCTGGAGGTGAGGAGATGGTATCAGATCAACCTGACAGCTGAGGAGATAAGGCAGTGAGAGATTAAGATAAAAAATCTTCATTAATTTTGAAAACTGTTTGGCGATGTTGCTAGTCTGGATTTTTTTCAGTGTACTTAGCACTGTATAATATTTGTTCAAAGCAGAGCTCTGTCAGGTTAATGCTGGAGTGGGAGGGTTCATCACTTTCACCAGCTGGGCCACAACTGGAAGCCAGATATCCAGAAGACAAGACACATCACTGAGGGAGCATTTGTGAAGAAATGTGGCTTAAACAAGAACTAACTCCAGTCCTCTTAGATAGCTTTATGTGATTTTAAAATTGAGATAATTTTTTTCCCATCCCACTGTTCCCTCCCTTCTTCACCAGATGTCTGAATGCAGATGAAGATGAAGCTCTGCAGTCACCCTCACTGGACTGCTTCACTTCCTGGGTGACCCGGTGCCCTAATCAAGGCATCTGTCAGCTTTTCTGCTTGTAAGAGAGAGGAGTCTCATATGGAAATTCTCAGCCATTCTCAAGGCATGCCCATAATGACAAAGATAATGAAGAAAGATGGAAATGTATGTGTAAACTGCTTAATTCTTATATTAAAAACCACTGACCCCTCCTTAAAGATACACTAGACAGAGGTAGAAGCATGCTCCCCTATGCTCATGACTTACTTCATGGATTAAATATTTATTTGTTTCAGGGAAGAGCTGTAATGCTAGAATATTTTTCGTAGACATCTCTGTTGCCTCTCAATAGCCATATAATTGATTCCTCACCCCTCCACTTTTTGAATTCTTAGCCCAGAGACTGAAGTTTCTCTGGTGCCTCCCGGGAAATATTTCTAATTTTAAGCCTCTGTCCTCGTGCCTCACACAGCACCCGAGGTGTGGAGCAGTCTCTGAAATGTGCTGCCTAATGACATGGTATAGTGCTGAATTACTCATTCCTTCTCGTCTATTTTCAATGCTGAGAGATAAGTCAGAAAACAAGGGCAAACGTGCAGAATGTGTGAAATCTGTCTGAAGGTCAAAAAGACAAAGGCTAGGACATGAAGCTGAATTTTCTGGCAAGGTTTAATTTTTTCATGTGAAAGCCCACAGTACTAAAATATTCTGATAATATATATGTGCTGTTGAGTGGAAAAAAAACCAACAACCCCAAATAGTTTTAGTACCAGGAATACTTAACATAGTTCCCAAGCGACCGGAGCCTGATGAGTATTTTAAACCCTGAAGCCTCAGGAATTCTCCTGAACTACTGTTCTGCTTCCAAGGAAAGGGGGAAGAAAGTTAGAAATCTGTGCTCTTCTCAGAGTAGTTTTAGAAAAAAGTCTAGCAAATGCAGAATTTTTTTTGACTTCTGGTGCAAATACTGTGAGGCTTCTGAATAACAGTTTAACCTGTTCCTAGCTGCTCATGCATATGTACACACACGTTACATGCATTAAGTTTTTTAGCCTTAGAGATGATCACATAGGCAGCAGTAAGGAAAACCTCTCACACATGCTGCTTCACCATGGTATTTTGACAGGTTTAATATCATGGAGGAAGAGTTCAGTGAGTAAGGCTCATCCAGCCCGTAACTTTTTTAGCTGTGGTTTGTCCAGATATGTCACTGACATGATCCTCTGGTGGTTTTTACAGTGCGTCAGGAACAGAGGTGCTGCCTCAGTTTACCTGAGCTGTTAAAACCAGAGAGCAGCAAAGCTCATTAGACATGACAAACAGCCAGTAAAATCACCCTTTAGGAAACCAAAAGAGTCACCACAGATCACAGGGGGCAATTACCAGGCAACCTTTACACTCATTGTGATTGCTTCTTTCCAGGTGGAGGTACTGTGTTTTCAGTCTGGGCTATTCTTTGAAACATCCTTTGGCAATGCTAGAAGTATTAAATTTTGGAAATGCAACTTCATAATTATTCCAAGTACAAAAATGGGGAGAAAGTTAGGAAGGCAAATAAAAAGAAGCAGCAGCTGGGGGAGGGTGTTCATCCCTTTAGGTCCGCGTGCCTCTTTGCTGAGGCTGCCCTGGGCAGTGTCGGATGAAGAAGAAAGGCATTCCCCCCGCGGCACGCAGTACGGGTGACCGGGAGATATGAGCAAGGCACTTCTCTACATTTGAGTTATGATCCCAAGCTCCGTGTCACGGACCAGCCAGGATGCCATACACTCGAGGAAAAGAAACTGCAATACTTCAAAACCATCCTGCGCGTTTCAGAATATAGGTGGTTCATGCAGACACTTGATAAAGTGAGAACCTCTCATAGGTAAGAGTTCCCTTCACCACCCTTCCCCAAGCAGTCTGACAGCATGCTGGAATGGGGTCTGACAGAAACTGCAATCTGCACATTACGCTGTCTGAGGATACTTGGGGCTCGCATCCCACTTTCCTGTACATTGAAATCTATCGGTATCTATGTTTTTGCAGGGAGGTGTCCTTGGAATTTTTGTAGCTGCTTCTGGCAAAAAGAGTTTAATTTTTGAAATGTCCCAAGCCTGTCTTGCTACTAGTGGGAATGTTTTGGAGAAAAATTGAAAGAAAAAGTAAATTAAGTTATTTTTGGCCATCCTTCTTTTCCTTTCTCATCCAGTCCTTCACCCCCTCATGCTGTTTTCCCCTTGAGTGTAACAGCTTGATATGCCATCAATGCTTCTGCTGTTCTTGTATTTCCCCCTCATGGTTGCTTACCTGATTTCCAGATTTCTTGTCCTCTGCCTCCTTTCCTTGCTTTAGCACTTTTTCTTTCTGTAGTTGAGTTGAACTCCCTGTTCTTCT
Source organism: Florisuga fusca (assembly GCA_038090715.1). Classification (NCBI taxonomy): domain Eukaryota; kingdom Metazoa; phylum Chordata; class Aves; order Apodiformes; family Trochilidae; genus Florisuga; species Florisuga fusca. Next base: position 39,183,316 of record JAAWXA010000004.1, on the reverse strand, counting down.
CAGTCGCTTGGTTTTATTCCTTTAATATGGTTCTCTCTCTCTTCCTCTCCTTTTCTCCACCCCCTTTCTGTGTCACTTTCTGTCTTTCCCACTGCCTCTCTGCCTTTCTCTCTCTCTTTCTTCACCTGCTTTTCTTTTCTCTCCCACCCCCTCCAGCTTAATCTTTCTATTTTCAAACTTAGTTTCACGAGTTTTTCCTTTTAAGACCATGGATCTCACTCCTCTCTCTCCATTCTCAGCCTCTCCCCATGCCACCCTCCCCATGCCGACAGGATGCACTCGCTGCCGGCTTCTCACTGTCCCTTCCAGTTGCTGCTACCACTGTTCCATGCACCTCCTCCCCCAGATAACATGCCAGGGTCTAAACCTTCCTTAAACAAAGAGAAGCAGGAATGTCCCACTGTTACACCAGTCAGACCCTGGGAAGCTTTTTTCATGCAAGACATCAATGAAGGACATTTTTCTGACTCGTTCAAGCTTAATCCGGCAAAGCAGAGTTCATGTGGAGCATGGTCCTCCACCTCTTGAAACACAGGACTTAATCTACTGACTTGGACCAGGGGTCCAGAACAGCTGAAACCTTGTCCCAAAGGGCACCTTATGCTTCCCAGGAGGGTTTTACAGGCCCCCTTAGTGATAAATAGCAAATAACCTTCTTGTCAGGAGAGGTGCTTTTTGACACCCCACCACCTCCCTGCACACACACCAGTCTGATGCATGAGCATTTCGTCCTTTTTAAAAAATGCTTTTGACACATCAAATGTCTGAAGGACTTGTATTACATGGAAGTGTCAAGTCAAGCCTCTGATTCCTGCACATCAGGCCCCAGAGAGCAGGGTGAATCAGAGATGCCTTCTGGCTTTGATAAAGACTGGTCTCAAAGAACCAGTGTCAGGAGAGGGAGACTTGCACAGAGGACTCTGCTGCCCTGAGAACTAGCTTTCTGTGCACAAGCTTTGGCGGGTGTCCCTCCAGCAAACCTTCCTGGGCTAGATATCTCCAGTCCAGAACATAATTGCCCACTGGCTAGTGTTAGTTCATGAAGCAAAAGCAGTCCAGAGATTAAAACACAGGGCTGGCAACTCTTCTGATCTAATTATTATTCTCCCACTAATTTAATATCACATTTAGTCCCAGGACTGAAATCCAGCCTACGAAGGGACAGTGCTGTGCAAAGGCTACTTTTGGAGTCATGTCCTATGTAGAAACTCTGAAGTTAAGAGTGCAACTCCTTTTCAAGGGGACTGAAACCTCACTGATGGTTAGTGCAGGACATACAGTAAATTCTGATAGCAGCTCAGTAAAGTCCTGGTATGGAGAAACCCACAGTCATTTGCAGCTTTGTTTCTGATTTTATTGAGAGGCGTTCTGTGACTTCAAAGAAAATGGGAATTTTTCTGGAGCTGTTTCTCCCTCTCCTGCCTGGTGGTTGTATACCCATGGTGGAATTTAATGGGAAGGAGAATATCACTGTTCTTTTATCTTTCTGGAGGAATTTCCATTAAGAATTATTATGTAAAGTCCTGTTGATTTTATGCCAGTGAAATTGTCTAGGACATCATCACAGAACTGTCAAAACCAAGGTGTTAATAACATGGATCTAGCTCACAGATGACTTTGGGATAGTCTAGCTAAGTCTTGTCAAGTGTTTCTCACGTGCTATAGGGAGGCAGGTCCTGTGAGTGAGCAGTCTGAAATATAATCCCCTTTCTGTGTGGCTGACACTTTGCTGTACACTCAGAGTGATCAGGTCTAATTCTCCCTGCTCACTCCTTTGTGTTTCCTATTCCAGCACTGATCCTGAACAGCAAATTCATTCTCCAACAGAGTTAGAAGTTACTCCTACAGAGTTACTCTCTGAGCTCTGCAGATACAGTCCAGTTCTGTTGAATGAGTGAGGAAGAGGAGGAAGTTTCTGTCCAATACATGCATCATGCATGGGAGGTAACTGTTATGAGATCTTTTGGTTTTGGTGGTGGTCTTACCTGTTTGAATTTTGATGCACAGAAAAGAAATGGGTGAAGGCAGACAGGGAGGCAAAAAACAGAAAGGTGAGGAGAGGTGTTTTACGAATACCTCATCAAGCCCCATAATGTGTCATCCCTTTTCTTCTCTACTGCACCCTCTTCAAGGGAAAACAGAGGTGTCATGGCAGCTTCTCCAGCTCCACAGCTAGAGAAATAGCTGTTTTGGGAATAAGATGGGAAGTAGGATTTTTCCTCCCCTCCCCAAGAGACAACTATGCAAAAATTGTATGACTTGAGTGAGGGGAGCAAGTGGAAGAGAATGCTCCCCCAGATAGTGGGAATGAGGAGAACAGCTGACGGTTTGCCATGTGCAGCTTGCAGATCTCAGCAGTTTATGGTGCTGTGGAATGGATTTTGAAGGAAAAGAGAAATAAAGATAGGAGGCAAGGGGAAAACAGAACAGCATGTACCGTCTTTTGAGCAAAGATAAATAGCCTTCTTGGGGTAAAATGCCTGACCCTTTAGGTAAAAGAAACATAGGAGACCTTATCTACCTAGACTTCAGCAAGGCAAATGATATGGTGTCCCAGAAGAAGCAAATGCGTGGAAAAAAATTCAGCTGAAGAAGACAGAGATTATTAGAGAAATCCTTAATCAGGTAAGAGACTGACAGGATTGATGCTGGTTTCCCAATAGATTGTAAGGAAATTATCTGTGAGGCTGCTCAAAGATTGCACTTAGGACTGTTCTTTTTTTAAATATTTGTGTTAATTACCTTGGCACTGAAAGTAGAAATGGTAATGAAATCTACTGATGAAACAAAGATGGGAGGTGTCATCAGGACAGAGGTGGATTCCAGCACTAGGAGAACTGAAGGCTTTTTGTGACTGGAGTGGTCAAAGTGAGTTTAAAAGGAAGAGTGCAAAGACAACACTAGGAACCTGTTGCTCAGGGGGTAACAGGAATCTCACTTAGCAATTGAGAGTTCCTAGTTGGCAGGACTGAGATGGGGAAAGTCCTGGGTGAATGTCACCACAGGAGGAGACACCAGGGATGCTATGTGAGGGTGAAAAAAATCAAGTGAACTTTCAGGATGTAGCAATATTTCCAGTTGCAGTGGGTCAGATTAATATCATCCAAGAGGATGTGAGACCCCACCAGAACAGTGTGTGCAGTGCTGCTCACCCACACTCAAACAAGATATTTAGCCTGGAACAGGTGCAGAAAAAGGCAACAGGGTGATCAGAGGGACTGAGGGTGTCTCTCGGCCAAGAGTATTGTTTACTTATCAGACACAAAAGTGACTGCAGAGAGATAGCTGAGCTGATTTGAAAATAGATACAGTACCAGTTTGAGCTTTTCGGCATTAATTATTTTGCACTGAACTTCAAGCTAGTGCAGCTACCCAAAGTAATTAAAACACGGTGTGATGTGCCTGCAGGGTGAATACTATAAGGGAGCTTAGTTACCTACTCTGGCAGAACAAAGGTTAAGAGAGGAGAGATTTACTGCCTATAAATACTTTTAGGAATTGGGGGTTGGGCAAGTAAGCGCTAGGGAAAGAGGAGAGCTACATAAGCTAAAGGACAATGTGGCAAAAGAATAAATAGATATAAATTGGCCATGAATGAATTTCAGTTGGAAATCAGAAGGTTTCTAAGCAACAGAGCAAGGAAGGAGGTGCTGGAGCAGCATTCTAGAAGCATAAGTGAGGGTGGAAACCTAATGAGATTTAGGACAGAGCTTAGTAAGTTTAGAAAAGGCCATTTATTTTGTACTTGCCTGTTATTCAAAGGGATTGAACCTGATAAGCCAAGAGGTCCCTTTTTCATTCTCTTTCCTATACTTGCCTTATTGCCTTACCAGAACTGCTCCCTTTTACACAGAAGCCAGGTAAATCCTGAATAGAGTTTGTGTGATGAGGGCTTCAGCATAGATCCCCTGGATATTTAATGAAGGATTCATTCTATATCAGGGATTTAAACAAACAAAAAGAGCATGCCAACACAATGCATACAGAAGGTGTGCAAATATGCAGTAGTATAGATGAGCTCACATATGAAAGAACTTCTTCACATAAAACAGGAGTTCTTGGAGCATCTGGCTTTGCTGGGAGGCTGTTTCAAATGCCTGTAAATGCTCTTCTGAGATTTGAGAACTTCAAGAGAGTGTCTGAAGGGAAAATGTCTTGTGCTTTCCTGCGATTACCAAGGACTTTGTGCTTGGGGTGAATATCAGATTTACTGCATCGGGAAATGTCAGAAAAAGCCACCATCCGAGAGCAGTTGAGATAGATACTTCTTGCAAATATTTAATTTCTGATGCCTGCCCACAGCACTGCACTTATACTGATTCTTCATATTGTCCCATGCTGGACAGGCACGTCTAGTACCTTCTCTGAAGCAGCAGTGGATGCTTACTTCCTGGTGAAACATTTTATCTGAAATCCTCACCTGTGTATATGATTAAAAGAGAAGGAGGGAGAGGGATGTACTGTTATGCATTAGACCTCTGGATACAGCTTGAAGACATCCTCAAGCAAGAGACACATTCCCAAGAACAGGCTGGGCCCTAGGGAACAAGAGTAGCATTGATAGTGGGCCCCTAAAGAAGGGGGAACAGTATTGTGGTCACAGTTCCTTATTTACTAAAATATCCTAAATTATTCCATTGTAGACAGACATTTTTCACTTCCCAGCCCAGAGTACCAAGCCAGCACAGAGTGACAAAATAGGGAACAAGAAACAGCAAGGCCTGAAATGTCACTGTTTGTCACTCTCATTTGCCGATAATGTTTTCAGCAAGAAAAACTGGTGGAGGATTTAATCTCACTGAAGAGAAATGACCATCTACGTCAAAATAAATGCTTAGTTGCCACTTTTATGTTATTGGAAATAAAGCATGGCATTCTCACAGCTACTGCTTCCACTTCTCAACTCTGCAGCATCTCTGAGCAGTTGAGAAGTGCTTGACAAATAATAATGTAATTACAGCTTCTATAAACACTCTCTTTGCTTTACAGGTGGAGGAACCAAACCATGCAGAGTGTAAAGGACCAGCAAGTAATTTTCCAGCAAGGAGTCCTTATCTACCGAGCCACCAGACATTCGTCTTGCCCTGAGATGAATTGCCTCTTTACAAGAATATATGTGTGCATACAATTATACATACATATGTTTCCCAAAGTGAGAAGAAAAGAAAGAACAGACCTTTACCTCTTTTTTGCTGAGCCTGACCAGGTAGAAGGAGGAACAGGTGAAGCTGATCACCCTTTAGCACAGCCCCTTGGTCTTGCTGGACCCCACCTCTCTGTCAGTGTTCGGCTCCCAGAAGATATCTGTGTCTAAGGGAAGGACACTCTGGACAGGGTAAGCGAACCCCAGTCAGCTCCCAGGAACTCAGCCTCCTGAGATGGTCTGACACTGGCTCACTGGCTGGAGATTCCTTCAAGCCTGGAGGACCAATGCTGGGGGAGACTAGCTCCCAAGCTCTTCTTGACATGCACTGGCAGCTGTCTGCCTGCTATTCTTTTAAAGAGTCTTCGTGGATCAGGATAAAAATGTGATCTTACGCAGGCGGCATTGTAAGCACAACTTGGCACAAGTTCAGGTCTTCCTCTGGCTCCCAGCTACTCTATTTTTATTGAAGGAATTTGAAACTATCAGAAAGGAAGTCAAATTGTTTTAGGAAAACAATAGAAAAGCAACTTGAAGTTTATTAGCTTCCTGCCCAGGGCCTGGGACCAACTTGTCAAACTTATTAGAGCGATGGCAGAGCTATTTATTTAAAAGGGCTACCGACAAGACTCACAATTTCATTCCTGTTTAGGCCTCGGTGAAAACAAAGGAAAGCCATAAAATAATATCTGATGGGAGCAGATGGCTAGTGGGTAAATGGTGCAAGCAAGGTTGTTCTGGGAGCCATTCATGGTGTCCACCAATGCAATGGCTTTCATGGGATTTTGTTATCAAATCAATACCCAGGCTTGCATTCATAGGCCATCCCCGTCACCCCAAATTCCTTATTGTGGATCAAATTTTCAAATGGAAGCCTCACATGTACAATTATAAATTTGGCAGGGAATGGTCTTAGTTTAGATCTACTGAAAGAAGCAAAACAATAAAACAGGTCTGCAGAAGAACCAGGAATAGAGCCCAGGTGTCCCTGATCCTGCTGACTGCTGGCCCCTGACTGTTAAAAATATTTATATCCTTCAGAAGCAGCTGCAGTCTGCTTCCCCATTCAGCTACCCCAAAGTAGCACTGCCATTAAGTCATTGAAAACACATTGGCATGTGGCTGGTGAGAAGAATGGACAGCCAAACTATTAGACTCGCAAGCAGAAAGTGTCTGTGCTGCCTGAGCCTTTCTGAGCGGTTTCATTGCAAGGAAATGAGAAGAGAATGAAACAAGTAACTGAGAAGCATTTACAAGTTCTGCTTAATGCAAAGCCTTATCCCTTTTTTAGAGGCCTAACTGAGTGTTAAACCTGCTTCCAGGGAGCATATAGGAATAACTCACCTCTCCTTTCAATGGTGCAGTAGTAGTCTCTAGGAAGTCAGGAGCTGAGAGGTACTGAGTCCGCAGAGCTACGCACACAAGCTTTGAACAACTCCGTAACCACTTTTCAGATGAAAGGAAGAAGAGCCCACCTTAAAAATTCTCTTCCTTCTCCTCATTAGCTTAACTAAAAGCGGGAATGCAAAGCTACGGTTTTCTCTGAGGCCTAAGGCAATAATGCATCTTGTATTGGCAAGTGGTAAGAATATCTCAGTTTATATATTCCTTTTAATTTATCCAGGTTAGGTGCTTATAAGAGGGTCAAAATGAGTGCATGATCTCTGGAAGGGCCTAAGAAACTGGGTGTTAAACTTAGTAGTTTTAATGTAACTGAAACGTGCATTTATTTCAGTTGCCACTTACAGGTATTAGAAGGTTTCTCTAATTTCTGTCCCCCTGAAATACTTCCTTGGTAAACAAATCAGCCAAAGCAGCATGCAGAGAAGTGTAGCATCCTAGTTCATTATAGTCTGTAGGTGTTTACTTAATTTTAAGTACATTCTTGAGTTGCATTGATTTCAATGAGATTTAATAGCCCGCAAGTTAAGCACCCTATGTTGCCAGCCAGGCCAGCTTTGCTGGGGGAATTCTGAGCAGACAAGAGCTAGTCAATAAACTTCTCAATAGCCTCCACTGTAAGGGATGACACATGCAAATCACATGACAGCATTTTGGCGATGGAAAATCCTCTATTTGCACTTATTTGGAATCTGCGTCATCGGGACTGGTACCACTTAATTTGCACTTTGTTCTAGTAAGTAGTGTTTTGACCCCAAATGTGTGCTGTGGGAGTCTTTTTGTCAGTTTCTGAGGACTGTTTGGGTCTCTGTAGTCCCTGGGGCTGGGATCCCGCACAGGCTTGGTCACCTGACTGACTTGATATAGTTATGGCCTGGGGCCATTCCTGTGGGTAAAGGGCCTTCTGTGTACAAATCTCATAAATTGCAACTCCTTGTAGGTTGTTTAAGCTCATGTTTGTGCTACCAGGAGCCAATAGGTTTGCTCTGAAACTTGTGGGATGGCAGAGGCTACTGGCCAGTTGGACACATGGATGCTGGGGGACCTGTCACCCAGAAGGCTGCGACGTGCTACCATGTGGTGACAGTGTCAGCACCCAGTTCCTGGCGTGTGCTGTCTTGTGGTGGGTCTAGATAGCTATGCTGCTGCAAGATCTCACCACTCTAAAGCTTGAGGCTTTAGAAAAAGGCTGCTTAAGCAATGTTGCCGATGTGGAAAGACTGATAGGCACATGTCTTATCATAAAGCAAGCTAGCTTTGCTGTGGGGTAGAAGGACCTCAGCCTACTCCGTACATTCTCTGCAGGGGAGAGAGAAATCAGGACTCAAGTCTGTTCTTAAGGACAAGCTCTCTAGAGCCTTCCCTGGAAGTCAGCCTCAAAGGAAGAAATAGTAAAAGAATTTGTAGAAAAAGAGGCATGTGCTTGGACGATGGTGACTGAAACTGAAAAGTAAACAGCCTGAGTTATGGGAGGATTCTGAGATGGTGCTTATTGCTCCCAGACAACTTGTTCTTTTTCGTGGCTGTAGCATTTCAAGACATGACCTTCTGGGTAAAATTAAGAACTTAATTAATTACACAAATGTATTAGTTATGCTTCTTTCCACCAATCTTGTGATGTGTGTTGGCTGGATTCTGAAGCCTTCTGTTAGCAATGCAAATTACAGCAAATGGAAGGGGTAGGAGAACACTGCTGTCCCAAGCAGATTAGAAGGGCACATTTCATATGAGAAGTTCAAATACCGACACACTGGGTATGTGTTTGCACACACATACATAGAATAAAATTCTATTTCTTTTGTTGGCAAGAGCTCACAAGCTAGACTAACTCTCAGCACTGTTGTGGTGCACAACATGCAGGGAAGGTGCCTTACAAGGACCTTTCCTTTACAAAGTGTGCCATGAGGTGACTTGAGAAGTGTGAGGGAATCAGGCAGCCCTGCTCCTTCATGCTGCAACTTCTGTGTGGCTGCATAAAGGCAAATAGGCCAACAGGGCTGCATTAGGTACCTGTACTTGTCAGCCTGGTGTCCTGACTATTTATTAGAGAAAGGCTTGGAAGGTTTGTATTCAGTTTTGCTTTCTGGAAGAATGAAGGATTTGGTGAACTCAAATAGTGTTAGCTGTGTTTCTGAACACCTGGGTTTCCTAGTAAAATGCTGTCTGCTTGACTTTTTCTATCAGCCCCCCATCCAGAAGAGGGCAGAGGAAGCAGGTGTGGGTGTCAGTCACCTACAGCCACCAAGGCAAGGAATTGAGGACCCTGGCTTCTCCACAGCAGCTAGCCCAGGCCATGCAGAGAGCCATGCTCATGTTTAGAAGTGGGGAGGGGCCTAGGAAAATCTCTGAGGACTGAAGTCCTGCTGATGGCCTAATGGCTTTCCCTACTTAGCTTCCCATTTAATTTCATTGAAATTCTCTCCCCTCACTCCTCATATATAGCGCAATGCACTCTGCTCTGATCCCAGCTGCCGATGGCTCCGTATGTATTCAGGCACTGTATTCTCACTGGGTCCTTTGCACCCTGTAGCTTCTTGTTTTTCATGCTAGTAGAGGCAAAGATGAAGTGTGATCATGGGACATGTAACAGAAAGCTAACAGAAATTGCTAGCCAGTACCGAGATGGTTCATTTGTGGATTGCTGATTTTTCCATCCCTCTGATCTGGTGACTGAGGGATTATTTCAGTGCAGGCTTGAACTGTGATAAGACCTCTGCATGAGCAGGTTTCATGCAGAAACCTGGTGATAAAATCTGAACAAGTGTGTCTGAACACCAATGACATCAGACAGGATTTTATTTGGTGTTGTTTATTGTTTTCCTTAAAATGATAGAAAAGGAAGAGATATTTAAACTTTATTGAAACAAGTTGAAGTTGCTATAAATTGATTTATTTTGAGCTGAATTTTGCAGTTCTGTACTCAAATCCAGAATTTGGCTTCTTGGTGAGAAAACTGAAATTTATCTTCTTTAAAAACTACCCCCCTTCCCCAACTGAGATATGACAAAAATAGCAATTAAAATAATAAACTTTTTTTCCCTGGTTGGGAATGATGGGTTTTGGCTTTCTGTGTGTGTGAGAAACCAGAGATGCCCAAGTGCAATGCATGCTAATAGGATAGATGGTTTTTGCATGTGATACCCACATGATATGATGTGGGAACTTCCTATAATTATCCTTATGCCATTTATAGGAGAAAAATAAATTGGTTCTTTCAAACCAAGAGGAACCCAGGACTGATTTTTTTGACAATGCACTCAGTATTTAGGAGTGTTGTCACCAAACCAGGGGCGCCACTGAAAGAGCACTTCAGAATATGAATGGAAGTGGCTAAAAGCCACTTACAAGTGCCCACAAGAAGAAGAAAATAGGGAAATGGGAAGCCTTGATGTTGTCTGCTGTTCCCACACTCTTTCCCTACTTTCTTCTCAGGCTCATTTTGTGAAGAACCGCTTCTCTCTAGGGGAAAGTAACAATTTGTTACAGCAGGGAAGAAAGAGGTTTTGCAATGTGCTGCATTAAATGATGCATTATCACTCGACTAACATCTGGTAAAACATTCTAAATAGCCTCATCCTCCTGCATCAGCATTTCTAACATCAATAATTTTATAGGTAATAATCAGTGAGAGCTGAGATTTGTTGGAGGAGGATGGATAGGCACATTTGGGGAGAAAACCTAAAGGGCTTTGAAGTATGTTGATAGAAAAATACGATGGCAACATCACAATTACTGAACTGAGAAATCTGCACTGATTTGCAGTTTCCACATTGTTTGGAAAACATGAGGAATGCTGCCTTGAGAGTAATTGCTGGTGCTTTATGCCGTTGGATTCCTAAGAGTTGGAGAACTCTCCAGGTGCCACAATGTAGGGTAAATCTAAATCTGATTTAAATGTTTCTCCTGGAACTCCTCTGGCTGCCCGTAGTGATAACATGAGGTGCTTTCTCTTGCACTCTCTACAGCCCCGTCCTAAAAACATTTGAGAGAAGGTCCCATTCCTGTCTGATAGGTCTGGGAAAATTCAAACCAGCCTTCCAGTCAAGCTCTCTCCAACCAAGCTCACACAAATTTCCTTCCTCCCAAGTAATCCTTTCAATTTTTCCTCCTCTGCTCAGAACTGTGTGATTATCCTTGCATGAAAAAAAAAAAGAAAAAAGAAAAAAAGAAAAAAAGATTTGTTAAGGAATTGCTTCATATAGTTAAAAAAACCTGTGTTCCACTCTGACCCATATGGAAACTTGAGCATAGGAATAACACAAGATTATCTTTTGGCTACCAAGGAGATGTGAAATAGTAGCCTGCAGCTGTGTAAGCAAACAGACCAGCATTACAGGAATCCACGCAGAGGTCATTGGTGATCTGTGGAGTGGTATCTGGCCTTTGTGCAGTCTGCTTGGGGCTAAGCTTAATGGGAACTCATATTTTGTTTCCAAATGCAACAAAGCCATGAGATGCTTCAGCAATGAAAAAGTAGATGGAGCTGAAGAAACTAAATGTGATGCCAACATTAAATATTATCTGCACCTGGCAATGGCCAAAGATGGAGATTTCTGGGCTTCCCTTTCTTTTAGTCTTCTGGTGTTATGTCCTGTCCAAGTTGCTGAAGCCACCTGGTGATGGTCAAAAATGCCCGGCATCATTTCCAGTTGTTGGAACAGGTGGTGAAATAGTAAGTGTGGCTGATATGGAGAAATTAATTCTGGACTTGGGAGAATGGGGACAAAGCAGAGAAAAACCCACCACTTGCATACCATAAGCCATCATAGAGCACACTGAGCACTAGGACAGTTTTGGGGATTCTTGCATTAAATAGAGTGGCCTCCAGATTCAGATATACCACTACTCAGCTTTGCCACAATCAAGGCCATCCTCCTAGTCTGCCTAGTACTGGTAGAAATGGGAACTGCTCGGGAAACTGGTGTCAAAAGGTCTCGGTGTCAAGCTGATTTTGGATACTGAAGAACAGGAAGTTCAAACCTTCTGAGGTCTCTTCCCACCTGAATTGTGCTAAGTTGCTGTGAACAGATAGTCTGTAGGAGTTCAAGGTTAGTGCAGCAGGTAAATCTTATCAGGTGTACAGAATTTCTTCATCATATTAAGGAAAGTAGTAACAGAAAAAATGATTCAGCTTATTTTAAAAAATTCCTTGGATGAAGCCATTTAGAAGGCCAAGTAGCATCGGTTTGAGGAGGAAGTTCTGTTACCGGTCATAAGTATGATTTATAGAATAAGTAAAAAGAAGAAGATTACTGAAGTAGTTTGCCAGTCTAACACAGAAAAAATAAAAATAAAATAAAATAGACATGTCCCAAAACACATTGTAGCACAGATGCTGTTTAAAATATATGGTAGTGATCTGGATAGGGACAAGACATGACCAAATCCACAACTAGCACAAATATATCTGTCTACCCCTGTATGTACCTGGTGAGTAATATTATACACAGGTACGTATGTCACGTGGCATCAACAACAATCCTAACCTGGGGGTTCTGATTGCTCACTGATGAAGTCTTCTGTGTTTAAAAGTATATGTTACTTGGTTTTCTAGATGCAGGTCTATTAGAGTAGTTTTGTTTGGTTGCTTGGGTTTTTCTGGTTGGAAAAATGTATCAGTGCTTGTTTTCATGGTCATCTTCTCTCAACAAGGAAGACGCCCAAAATTGGGTCCCTGCATTCTGGATTTGTTTGCTTCCATTTGGAAGATTGTGCTGTAACTGCAATGCCTTTGGCAGAGGATACTTTGTCCCCAGATTTCACACAGACTATCTTTGCCTCTAAGTTCCCATTCCAGTTAGGGAACAACTGTTGAAGTGCCTCATAGATTGACATCTTTCTTTTCATGTGCCAGGGGATTTCTGAGGCAGTCCTGGAGAGCCATCTCTCTTGCTCTATGAGACACCATGCCCTGAGATCTGGGGTGGGGGTTAGTTGTAGGAGTGGTTCATATGATGGAGTAATCTAAAATGGCCAGGAGACAAAGCAGTGTGGTAGCAGGTGAAATTAATGAGAGGAGTGAGAGCCACTGGTATGGCAGAGGAAGCATATCGATCATTAAATACTTCAGGCTCCTAAATAAACTTAACTCCTCATAGAAAAAGCTGTAGAAACCATTCTTGTGATCAGCTCCTTGACAAGTGAGGAACGATCACCCAAACATGGGGGTTTAGCTGCATGTAGAGGTTCTGGATTTCTATCAACATGGGGAAAAAACTTAATGGTCTTGAGAGAAAATGACCTGGCACAGTTTATGTCCATTTGGCTTTTCTTTCCCTCCCTCAGACCCCAAACAGGGTGCTTTTATCCCTGCTGCCTTGTGGGAGATGTTACTCCTTAGGCCAGCACACAAACCACCCAGGGAAAGCATCCTTGGCCTAGAGGGAAATTGCCAGGGAGCATGCTGATCATTCAGCAGTACTGATGGTGGTGGGATCTAATTGGACCCTGTGAATTGGTCTTTTTTAGTTTGTGAGTTACACATGGACCTTCATGAGGTGTGGAAGAAGGTCAGAAGGTAAGCAGTGAAAATATGTCCATTGAACTGAGCTCAAGGAGAGAGGAGTTGTCCCTTAAATTGCAACCTGCTGCATTTATTAGATTGCTTTTCAGACTGAGCAGTAATCAGTAAGATGATGGATTCATCAATTCCTGACTGCCCAAACATGTGGATAAGGACATAATCGACGTCTTTGCTAAGCCTGTGAGCTAATGCAGTAGCTACTTTGTGTATCTCTGAATTGATGCACTGGAGAGTCTTTTAGCAGAGCCAAGTGGCTCCAGCCTGTTGTGTCTGTGGTGTCTGCCTGGGCAGAGTGAGCCAGGCTCTGGCTTCAGCTTCCCAGTCTGGTGCCTGTCTTGCTCTATGCTAAGCACTGAGAACAAGCTGGCATGGAGGCAACATAAAGAACCAGTGCTGAGACAACATGTCCATCTTCTTTGAAAAAAAATATTTGTGTGCTAATAAGGTTCTTGCAGAAGGGGAGCTATCAGCCACTGAAAAATATCTAAGTTTAGCTTCATTGTCCATTTGTTACAGACTTGAGGAGGAGAACCTTGGCTGAGTCCTGATTGCTTTTAAAACTGAGGAAGGTGAAAAACGCATGAAAGCCTGCAGAAAAAGTCGGTGCAGTCACACTATTACCAAACTGCATATTCTTACACAGACACATGAAGCAATGTTGTGTAGTGTTTCTAGATGCCTAGTGTCTGCAGAGAGCATGACATATGTCTGGAGATCCACTGTCCAGTACACTCTATACTTTAATTTGGGGTGTCTCTGAAGTGAATCCATATGTTGATGTTTATCCAGTCAGTGCCTGAAGGAGTTTAATTTTAAAATTTTATCTTAAGGGCAGGTGAAAGCAAAGACCTCCATATGTGTATATAAGGTGGTTATGTATCAGATTCTATTACAAATGAAGAATGAACCTACAGAGAATATAAAATCAGGAACCAGTTGTACTGCCCTGAGGGGAGCCAGAATTATTCTGGCTGTCTGAAAACCTGGTTGGTGGTCACTGCTCCCTACTCAGTCAAGTTGGAGGTGTTAGAGTAACGAAGTCTGTTGTTTTTTAATGCATCAAGAATTGCCAGGAAACCAAAGAATTTTTTGCTTTATTCGTGCCTGGAGCTAACAGGAAACTGCATAATGTTCATTCGGTAGGGACTTTTGTTGGCTTGTTGGTGGGCTGCAGGCACCTGGTTAGGTTAAGTGGCAATGGTGCATGCCACACCACAGCTGCTTGGTTCTGTTGAATAAGCAGGAGATGCCCTCACCTACTGAAATCATTGTGGTAGCTATTGCAGGCTAGAACCCAACCTGGCCAGCAAAATCTGCTGAAGAGGAAGGATAAGGATAAAGACATGGGTGGTGAGCCTACTACTCTCTGTGCTGTGCCACACTGCTTGCAGAAGCCCCTATGTTAAATGGGTGGGTATGTCTATAGAAGCAGCTATCACAGCAGCTACTGGGGCTCAAGGAAAAATCAAAGAATTTTGAAGCAGGCAGAGGTTTTTTCTCTCTGCACCTTTCTGAATTCACTGGAGGCTAAATACAGCTCAGAAGAAATGCCAGACTGGGGATGTGCTGTGTCACATTGGTGTGCTTCAGAGTTGTTAGCAGGGACCAGAGATCTCAGATTGAGGCTTTTGGCTTGAATGCCTTTTCTTAACTATCAGATACACCATCGCTGGTTCCCAGAGACCCCTCTACTCAGTGCAGTGATAAAAGCACTTTTTAACACCAAAGCTGCTTGTGTTCCCACGCCTGTTGCTGTCATGAGGGAGGCCAGTCTTGAACAATAGCAGAGGAATAAAGAATAGCCTTGCTAATCGATATCCTGCCCAGACGCTGAGTCAGGTGGCAGCTTGTGCCTCTTTAAAATTCCTGCATTGTTCCTGATTTTTCGTTTGACTGGGGTAAATTTTATCTTTAAGGAAAGAAAACACACAGGGACAACTGTCTCTGTCAGCTCCACAGCTCCCTTCCCACCCACCCCCACTCAGTTTTGGGGTCTTTGTCCTGTGGGAGCTTCCAGCAGTAAGGGATACAGATATGATTTTCTAGTTTGAACACTTAGCTGAGTGTGATGTGCTGTGGTTAGGACAAGATGTCAGTGGTCTGAGTGGGGCTCCCCAATTCATATACATCTGTAAGACTCTTGGGAACACAATCTATTACACCTACATTTCCGTGTGTGCTCATATTTATGTGATTGGTCTTAAAATGTTCAGAAAGCAAGACAAGGATGCAGACATAATTTCCCAGAAAATTTCTCCATAAATTAATGTTTGGAGCCCTGGCAGGATGCTTGAACAATCTGTCTGTGAACAGACATTTGGAAAACTGACAAAAGTAGTATTTGCTTAAACAAATCTCAAGATCCTGTAGCTCAAGATCTTGAATTCACCTCAGCTTCACTAAAAATGTTTTCTGGAATGATAAAGGGGGGCAGTGTGGCTTTCTGTACCCTCTGAATCTTGCAGGACCCACAGGGTCCTCTGTTTGGGTCTCATTCTGCTCCCGTTGTCCTTGAGCATCACCCTGCTCTCACCATCCTGGGTTTTGAGGGTTGTGGCTTTGCTCCTTCTCCTAGCCATGAGCCCCATGTCAAAGGCTGCAGAGGAAAAAGGTCAGAGACACCCCCAGTATTTTCCTCAAAGCTGGGGTTCCCTAGGAAATCTTTGTGGCTCTTTGGCACTGCTTGCCTCCTGATAAAAGGCCTCAGTGGAGGGGAAAGTGTGGTCCTGTCTGTGCTGCCAGGCAGGAACTCTCAGAGCTGGAAAGGGAACTGCTAAGGGTTACATTTGAGCTTGTAGACCGAGATAAGAGCTGACCTACCCTTCACCCCAAACTGAACTCCCTGAAGCTCAGACAAAGTAAGGTGACTGCTTCTGAAAAAGGGTGGGGGGATGCCTGCCAGACTGTCAAACTGGCTGCTCTTGCCTGGGGCTGGAAGCAGGCACTGAACATCCATCAGATGTTCTTGCAGAGGAGCTTGCTAGGTCCTGCACTGAAAGATTCTGCTTGAGGATCAGTGGCACAGAGCAATCAGGAGCCAGGACAAGCCCCAGGGCAGTGGGTGCTGGGGGCTGCCAAACATGGCTCCCTGGGGACACACCATACAAGACCTATAACCCCAGTGGGGAGCCACCCAGCCTAGCCACAGGGCCCGCTGTGCTGGAGAACGTTGGGTGGAGGAAACTGTTCTCTAAATTTACTTTTCTTTTTTTCCCGCCATATTTTTTTTTCTTTTCTCTCTTTTCCTTTCCAACAGTGATGAAGTTCTGGAAGAATTCGCTATTTCTAGCACACTGTCCTGCCACCATCAAGCAAAGAAGGGACCCCAGCTGGTGGCAGGACAGTGTGGGGAGGGATGCTCTACTTGGTCCCTCAGGCCTGCTCTGTCTGGAGACAGGGAGGATGAAGGGCCCGATATTTGTGTCCCCTGTGGAGAGGGCACCAGGGAACCTGGCAGCTGCCCATGCTGCCCTTGCCTGTGGGCAGGCCTACAAGCTGCCAAAGAGGGCTTTCAGGTGCTGGCACAAAGGTCCCCATGATACCCATCTGTCCCTCCCCATGTATACCAATATACCTGCTCACCACTGTGGGAGCCTCCTGCCCATCATTCTCTGGAACCTTTTGGTGCAGGGATTATGTTTTTCCCTGGCTGGGACCAGGGGTGTTTTTAAAAAATAATGTAAAAGAGAAGAATCCAAAGCAGAACAAACTCCTGAGGTTCCCAGCACGGTACTTGGCAGAAGGACACTCCTGTCTTCAGGCAAAGCCTTTGACAGGGGTGGAGGGAGAAATAGAAATTACAGACACTGGAGAAATCGTTTCAGACTAAGCTGAAATAGCACCTACTATGTATTTGAGTGGGGGCTTTACTGCACGTAGACTGTGACTGTTGATTTCAGTTGTCCTTACAGTGATACACAATACAATACTCTCACAGCCTTTGTACATACAAACAGGTCAACATCCACAGCTGAGTGGCCTTAGATGGAGTTCCTGTACTGGATATCTGTTTCTTCTGGGAAAGAAACATCTCCCTTTAATGATATTCCTGGGTCTTTAGATCTACTGGGAACCTCAGATCTGTTTTGTACAGCACAGGAAGCAGTGCCTGCCAGTGCAGGCATGGTTTGCTGTGGTGAGGGCCGGCCTGGCCCCAGTGCCATGCTCTCAGTACTAATCCCAACTTGCCTGCTCTCCTGGGAGTGAGCAGTGGGCTCTGCCTGCTGCTTGCAAGGTGCATCTCAGGAATGCCTTTGTATTGAATCTCAAGGAGCAGAGATATAATCTTTTTTTTTGTCCCTGGCATCTTTATGAAGACTTGGAAACAGCAAGCCTGGGTATCTCAGGTGTTTTGCAGCAAGCACACCCCAAGAAGCAGCAGCTCTCTTTTCTCTCTTTCTAAATGTAAATCCAGGGTGCCAGAGGACTGGCAAGATGCATCTTGCCTGGTTAAATTCTCAGCACATCTCAATCTCACACAGGCATGGCTTCTCTGGAGGTGAACTTAGAATTTCTTTCAGACTTCTGTGCTGAGGCGGCTAGTAAAGACTTAATTGACACCAGCTGGGAAAGGGGGCAGTTAGAATCATAGAATCATAGAATTGGCTGGGTTGGAAGGCACCTCAGAGATCATCAAGTCCAACCCTTGATCCACTACCGCTGCGGTTACCAGACCATGGCACTGAGTGCCACATCCAGTCTCTTTTTAAATATCTCCAGGGACGGAGAATCCACTACTTCACGGGGCCGCCCATTCCAATGCCTGATCACCTTCTCCATAAAGAACTTCTTTCTAATATCTAGCCTAAACCTCCCCTGGCACAACTTCAGACCGTGTCCTCTTGTCCTGGTGATAGTTGCCTGGGAAAAGAGACCAACCCCCCCCGGCTACACCCTCCTTTCAGGGAGTTGTAGAGAGTGATGAGGTCTCCCCTGAGCCTCCTCTTCTCCAGGCTGAACACCCCCAGCTCCCTCAGCCTCTCCTCATAGGATCTGTGCTCGAGTCCCTTCACCAGCCTGGTTGCCCTCACTCCTTGGACCTGCTGGCCACGCTGTTCCTGATACAGGCCAGGATGCCATTGGCCTTCTTGGTCACCTGGGCACACTGCTGGCTCATGTTCAGCTTCTTGTCCAAACCCCCAGGTCCCTCTCTGTCTGGCTGCTCTCCAGCCACTCTGTGCCCAGCCTGGAGCTCCCCATGGGGTTGTTGTGGCCAAAGCGCAGGACCCGGCACTTGGCCGTGTTGAACCTCATCCCATTGGAATGTGAAAACCACACCTGCCCCATGAAAATATAATGGACTCCTTTAGCTCATTGCCACAGTTGTGGGGTGTGCTGAGTGTCAGAGCCTGTTATTGGTGCTCTGGTGAATTAGTTGCTCTCCAGAGCAGTGTTCCCTGAGTCACTGGGCCTCTGCTGTGATACCTCAAGCAGTGGGACCATCCTTGGTGTCCTTGGTACACGTGTAGATTCTTGTTACATAGGTTGTGGAAGAGATTCCTGAGCTTCATGTTGTTTTGAAATACTCGGATCAGTCTGTTGCTACCTAATCTATCTCTGCTGCTGCTGCTATGTGGAGTTGATGGTCACCATGACAAGGATGGAGCCAAGACATTTTGGCTGTATCAGCATGTGTTGGCCTGTGATATGGTTAAGCCTACAGCTTGATGGCTGCTTGTGTGGTTCCAGCTCAGGAACTGTGGTTGCACAAAAGAAATAAATTTCTATGAGCTCCTTCAGCTGCCCCTGCAAACTTGATGGAAAAAGACTTAGGTCCTAATCATTCTGTTAATCACAATCAGGTTTCTCAGGCCTTGGGGCTTGCCTGTGCAGGGGTGTGTGCCAGGCCTGTATGTATGCATACACCTGCTCTGCTCCAGGCAGCATGTGCCAACATTTTCCTGGGAAAGCAGTCACTTCAGGGAACAGAACTTTCTTCTCTGGGAGGGACTGGTGGGGAGGAACTGAAGCATCCTGTCTGTCCCTCCATCTGATGTTAGAGCAACCAAAAGTTCTCTTTAGTGCTCAGGGGGGAACGCAGAGAGGGTTCACAAGAAAAGAATTGTTCCCTACAGGCCTGATGCTGGCGACAGCTTCCAGAGATGAGCTGGCCAGCTGGACAGGAGGCTGTGTACCCAAAAGAGAGGGTGAGAGGTGCTGCCTGCCAAAGCAGCAGCTGGTGAGAAGGCAAGCGGGCTGCGCAGCATCAGCACACACATGATGGGTGGGGAAGCGTGAGCCCAGCTCCAATCCTTGTCAATGGCACCTCGTTGACTTTTAGCACTTCCTTATCATGTCTGCCCTCACCTCCCAGCAGCACTGATAAAATGCCATCGCCAGCGTAATCTCCCCAGCAGCTCTGCAGAAAAAGTTGAGCAGCAGAGCATGGGAGACTAAATCTCCTGCAGCCAGGGTTGGACTCCAGTCCAGAGGAAGGTAACAAAGAAACAGCCCTAACCTGAGGCAAGGTGAGGGTGGAATCACCTCCTGGGTCTCTGGAACACCAGGTGTGCCGGTATGACTGGAATGGCAGCACATGAATTCTGTGTTAGAATAAGGGTTTGCAGAAGCTGGGATAGCTGTCACCTTTCAGTGCCTCGTGGCATTGGAAATGTATGCCATCTGAAGTGATTGCAGTATGTTAGTACCCAGAGTTATAAACAATAGAGTTTTGTTGTCTTTTTCCAGCAATAACTTATTTCTATCTCTTGGGATGTTAAGCACCTAAGTAGTCCTTATACAACTCTTAATTTGCATGAGAAGAGGGTATTTTTTTTTTTTTTACATGTAACTGCAACATGTAGGCCCACTGCAATTTTCAAAGCTATTTAATTTCTTTTCTTTTTTTACAGGCAAGCCATTTGATATACTTGGGAGAGTCCTCTTTATGGGTTTGAACTAAGGACCCCTGAATATTAAACAATAAGCAACTACTGAGCAGGTATGTAATTTATGGAACCTGTGACTGGTGTCAAACTGGTATACAGTATCTTGACAGCAGAGGAGAACAACCAAACCTGTCATAGAACTGACTCTGACTGGAAAGAAGAACTTTCCTTTTGAGTGAGAAATCTGTATGTTTAAGAACATTGTGAGTTTTTTCTTTCTTGCATTCTTTTTATCTTTTATTTTAGTTAAAGAGGTCCTAGACTTAGCATCCTTCTTCCTGAATTGGAGATGATTCTAAAATTGCTTGCTGGAGAAAAACTGAAAATTTTATCAAAGAACTTGAGGCCAAAGTCCTTCCTTTTTTTCATGGCTGAGGATTTGATTTCAGTTTCACTGGTCCAACTTTAGATTCTCCGTCCCTGGAAACATTTAAAAAAAGACTGGATGTGGCACTCAGTGCCATTGTCTAGCAACTGCTCCGGTGGGTCAAGGGTTGGACTAGATGATCTCTGACAACAGAAACTTCCAATGAAATCAAAGAAGAGTCAAATTTAGACTTGTTGTTTCACTTTTCCATCCTATTCAGAAAATAGGCTTATGCAGCTCTCAGCATATTATTTTCTTCTTGGGCTACAGCTCTACTCTGTACTGTGTTATTTTTTGAATGTTATTATCCCATATCTGTCTTGTAGTCATCCCTGTAATCACTTCCACATGCTTCAAACTTGAAAAATGGAACAAACTCCTTCTGCATTCCCTGTATTCACATTATTTTTGCCTAGTTCTTCCTCTCCATTACTTGGTTGGATACCTTGCAGTTTATTTTCAATATTATAATCCCAAAGTTATCATCACAGGACTATCTAGTGTTGCCTCAGCCACCTTTAGGAGTTCTCATTTTTCCCCACTAGCTTTGATCTTCCTGTGCTTTTGAACTGTTCTCCATTTCTGCTCTCTTTCTCCCATTTCTATCCAACATCTTGCACTACCACCTCTTTGTTCCAGTGCATCCCCATTTCTCCATCTTCCATCAGCCCCTACCAACAACTGTAACTCGATGTGTGGGCAACCCAGGCTTTTTACCAAGGCCACATCTCCTCATCATCCCCAGCTTTTCACTTTCTCCTTGACAGTGACATCTAAATTACCACACATTTTATTGTATCCGAGCTCTGTCTTGCATGTGGACCCATCAAATCTCGCTTTGTTTTCCTCTAAACTTTGCCTTTTTGCCTATACCATCTAAAGGAAAACTCAGTTGCCCTTAGTTACTGCAGTGCTGCTTGCAGTCCCCTGCCTCTCAGGTCCTATTGCCTTAGCTCTGTCATTCTTCATCTCCAAGTTCTTTTCTGTGGCTTCTCCATCAGGTTTCAGCCTCTCCGTGTGTACTGTGTACGTTCCCATTCCATGTCTGCCTGCTATCCCCTCACACTTGCCATTTTCCTGAGTGGTGTTTGACCACTTACTGACTCTTTCTGCATCTGCTTGCTAACCTTTATGCCTCTTTTCATAGCCTTCAAAATATCTTTTTCTGCACTTCAAAGTTTTTTTCTTGGCCCTGTTCATACTAGGCAGGATCAGGAGCAAAGACCCTGAAGGTGGTAAATACCTAATTTGCCTTGAAATGAATACTGATTCTCCACCCAACTAGGAGTCAGGCAGCTGAATATTGTTAAGGTATTTGAGTTCAGTGTGCCACCTGGCACTCAGTGTTATCTCTGTAGACTGGTACTTAGATTTCTTACACTGCTAATGCCAAGTCTGAAGTATCCATCTGTGATGTCCTCAAACTCTGCATTTGGTAACAGCCTGAGGAACTTTATATCTAGTTCTACTTCAGTTCACTGGGATCCATGAGCAAGCTCTGCCTGCCTCTCTGTCAGGGCCTGATCTCATGTGGGCTTTCAGAGAAGGCATACCAGATGACTTGATGCACAATGCAGGGCTGGAGGAGAAGATAAGTGTTGTGGCCAGTGTCTAGGTAAATGATCAAATTTAACTTCTTTGGAGGATGGGAACGTAGTCCCCCAAACTCTGAAATCCACTATTTGCAGAAGTGGAGGCAGCTGCTGAAGTTTGCTTAGTGGATCAGCAGAGCATATGAAATGAAGCGTATGTATGGTAAGTGTATGTAATGGTAAGCTGAGCTGTCATGGTGCTACAGAGTGAGACTGCGCTTCCTCTATGTCCCTCGAGTAATCTGCCCATGTAAGACCAAGACTTACATTTGTTCTTTATCTAGCTGTCTGGTTATTTTTCTTAGAAATTTAAAGGAGCTTCCTTGTCAGATCTGAGTGAATTTCATCCTAGAATGTGCTCCAGGCTTAAGAGCAGAGCCATTTGCCCAAGACATTTGAGGTCAAAAGGAGAAAGTGTTAAGCTTGATTTTTTAACTATTTTTTTATCCTTCCACATTTTAGTAAAATGTCCTAGTTAGTGGCTTACTAGGTCATGTCACCACCCACCTGGCTTACTAGCCTTTTTTTTCCTGGAGTGCTTTTTAATTAAGAAAACTCCTACATTATGTACTTAGACCAGGAAAGACAGCAAGGTGGTGGGTCCCATTTTGAGATATATGCACCTGCTACAGATAGGTGTTTGGTATCCACGTCCTTCTGAAGTCATGCCTTTGGTTAGTGTTTTCTCATGGACATCCTGTGTGGCATCCCTCAAGCATGCTGATGTTTGCAGGTGCTCTCCTGAGGCACCCAGTGCCAGCTGCCTCCACTCTTTGTCCTGAGTGCAGCAATGAGGGGGTGTGAATTAATAGCTGAGCTGCTCCTGTGCTCAGCACTGACCAGCTCATGTTTGCTGCAGATGTAGTGTGACAGTTCACCATGTCAACAAAAAATAGTAAGGAGGAGAAGAAAAAGGGAATAGAGTAAATAAAAAGCAGGACATGGCAATAATGAAAGTGGGTGAGTAGTTCTGATATTATAACTCTACGGGACTTAGATTTTTTTAGCTTCTTCTTTGCTAAAAAATGAGGATGGTTAGCAGCAGCAGATGTTAATGGGACAACTGACAGGGAAGTAAGTGAAGCTATGAGAAATCCATGAATTAAATAGATCTTCTTACAATTTTTGTGAGTGCTTAGAAGTAGCAGCTTTCAAACTATGGCCTATTAGTTGCTAATGTCAAGTGACTGGGATGCTGTGGAAGGTGAGAGAAGCATGCAGCAAGCAAAATGCATGGTGTGCTTTGCCTCAGGAGAAGGAGAGCACTTGGGGGATGGTTTACTGGAACTACTGAGAGATGATGGTGTAACTGGGAGGAAAGAATAGGAATAGATGCTAATGGGGATGGGGATTCATGTAGCTAAGAATAAATGGATTTAGGGAAAGGATACTGGTGGTTATTTGGTGACCAGAAGCTTAAATGATCAAAGAGTTTAGTAAGCCCTTCTGAATTTGCCTTGCCCTTCCAAAAATATATCATCCGTTTGTAGACATTAATCACCCCCTTTAATATAGGTGGCCTATCAGATTGCATAGGCTGAGTAAACACTGGGATATATGATAGCACATTTGCTGAGCTGCAGGATCTAAAGGTAAGGCTGATATCTGGAAGGCCAAGATATTTGTGAGGAGAGGCAGGATTCCTGGTCTCTTCAGCTGCTTGCCCTCAAAATGGAAGGAGAAAGCATTTCAAATTCCAGAAGCCTTTGCAGGCTCCAGGCTATAAACAGGCTCTTCCTGTATAAATCTATAAGGATCCAACAAACAGGAATGCCCAGTGCTACTGGTGTGGATCAACCAAGAAGATGCTATTGAAGGTAGAGTCATGGAGTAAAGAAGAAAAAAATGAAAGGCCAGTCAAGCTAAAGCAGAGAGAGGCAGAAAGGGGAAGGAGTCAAAAAGAAAGATGGAAAGAGGAAGAAAATAACTAGGGAAAGGCAGGACAAGTCTTGGCAGAGTTTTGTACATTGGAGAAGTGTCCCAATCATTTAATACACTCCATAAATACTGCATTTTTTCAGCTAGCTAGGCTAAGGGCCTCTGGGGGGGCAAGTACACAAATGATGGGTTCCCAAGTCCTGCTGCTCTCTCTGAATTTCCTAAGAACAGGATTTATCCCCTGTATAACTATCCTGGACTTATCGGGGGGCTGTGTCTTTAGCATAGTCTGGATCCTCTAAATTAGATTTCTGAGTAAGTCTGTGTTCCTAAAAGGAATATGAAGGAAGATAAAACCAAAGGAATGCCATTTTACTTCGTGGATCATTGGGGAAGTGTTGGATGCAGTAGTTGTAGCTGCTCTGTTTATCCCCACCTCTCTTAATAGCTTGAATGCAATGTGCAGC
This sequence comes from Florisuga fusca, assembly GCA_038090715.1. Classification (NCBI taxonomy): domain Eukaryota; kingdom Metazoa; phylum Chordata; class Aves; order Apodiformes; family Trochilidae; genus Florisuga; species Florisuga fusca. The sequence continues at coordinate 39,159,058 of JAAWXA010000004.1, read as the reverse complement.
AGTCCCTAAAGCTGTTCTTGGTGTATAGGGTCTTTGTGTTAAATGTCTTCAGGAGTCTCTTCCCACAGCCAAAACTACACCTTTGGATGCAGAGTATTCAGGGTGCTGATGCTTGGAAGTGATTGTAAAATGCTTGCTCTGTATTGCCTGGTCCTAGTCACGAGAGTAACTGAAGCTTACAGAAAATTTAAATACCAGGTAGCACATTGTGTTTCATGACTGTGATGACTATGGTTTCACCCTACAACCATACCTCTGCTCCCAGTCATAGAATCAGAAAAAACCAAACCTGAGCAACCTGGAGTGTATTAGCTTCCTCTTTCATGTGTGGTCTGATGCAGATGGGCAAGCTGCTTGGATGATACAGGAAACTGAAGCGTTCCTCATGGCTGAAGTGAGATCTTCTAGAAGGTAGGTTGTTTTCACATTAGTAAGCTATGGCAGTAGGGGAAAGTGCCTTTCCAGGAGGGGCCTCTGTCACTTGGACTCTTCGCACTAGGGTTCTGTGTACTGAGAACAGCCATTGGTCTTGTGCAGTGATCCTATAATAAAGTGAGAAAGATCAGATATTCTTGGAGATACAGTGAGATATTCTTGGAGATACTGTGACTCTGTCCAAGGTGGGAAATCTGCACAGCAAGATGCCAGACCCATGAGTTTTTCTCCTCCCTGGGATGGAATAATCCACCTTTTTTTCATCAGGAATCCTCCTAGTCAAGGGTGTTGCCTCACCTCATTCATTAGCCAACTAGTGTGGGTATAATTAGGGGTTAAGTAGTTAATCTTCAAAAACCCCTTCGAAGTCAGAGAATCCACATATTTGCTTATTTGCAGTTTGTGTAATTTGATTATTGCCCCTGAGGCAAGCAGGCACAGGAATGCAATCCAGTGTTTGTGTATTCAGTAACAACTGAAAAAAAGGTGTGAGGTTTGTATCTATACTGGTATAAAGAAAAGCTTTGACTGCCTAACCTCTTTTTTCACCTTCCTTGTTGTATGCTATGCATCTTCCTAGTCCCTGGTCTGCAAAACCAGAAAGCCTGTGTTTTAGTGTGCATTGACACTAGGTCCTCTGACACAGGATGAAGTTAAGGATGTGCATAAGTCTCAGCCAGAGAGTAAGACTACTGCTTCTTAATTGTGATAGGCCCTAGAGAAATATGTATCAAATGATAACTTTTACCTTAAAGCACTTACAATCAAATTGCACAAGGCTGACTGAGCAAGGAATAGATAGTGCTTATACAGTGCTTTTAGAGATTTTTGTTGTTGCTGTTTCTTCCAATGCAGACATTAGAACTTTAAAGTCTTCACTTAATTATATGGAGGAATAAGCACTGTGAAGTTGGTCATTTGTGGCTGTATACTATTGAACTCTACTATCAATGATCGGAAGGACAGCAGAACAGTCCTTGATCAGTCAGAATGACTAAAAAATCAGTAAACTAGCATTACTGCAATAGTCTGAATCACTCAGAAAGTCGGGGCCAAGCATAACATTAGCTGCTGTAAGTCACATGTCAAAGAATAAGGAATACAGGCTATGCTTATCAGCTGGCAAGTTTGCTGTGGGGGGAGCAGTGACAGGGAAGAAGTGGGAGCTGGTGCAAAACATTGGCTGACAACAAAATTCCAGGATGATGCTGTAGCTGGGGGAACTCATGCAACTTTCAGTAAATGACTTCAAGATGAATAGCTCTAGGAGAGGCTCAGCACGTGTATCATTTAGTACTGACACAGTCACTTCCCATGTACTTTATCTAGTGCTTTTGTTGGTGGTTCCTGGATGGGAGAGGTTTCAGGGACAATGCCGGAGGGTGTTAAATAATTGAAAGTGTGCCTTCCAGTGCAAGAGGTCGAAGAGTTGAAGGCAAAAAGGGAAAGCTGAGAGCTAACTTTTTTTCAGTGTCTGTATATACAGTTGCAAGGGGAACAAACTTTCTATGGTCTAGCAGATTGAAGGGTAATAAAATCCAAAACCTGTAATTTGAAACTTGGAGGGGAAGTCATATGATAAAAGGCACTATTTTTTTTTTCAACATTGTTTGCATTTAATTCCTAGAAGAACTCACTGATGTTTTAGTGGATCCTTGACAGGAGGCTTTTAAGTTGTTGCTGCATTCTTGTCAAGAAGTAGATCTTTACAGAGAGGGGAAGGGTTTCTGTCAAGCCTTCTGACCCAAGTTTTTGAATGTATGTGTCTATGTGATCACATCAGTTCTTTCTGGCATTACAGTCAGAGGTTGGGAGCTATGGGGTTGAGAGCTGGGATCTCAGGGCAAGAGCAAAAGGCATCCCTGCTTAAGCCAAGGCACTACTACTCCTTTTCACCCTGCCCTGTGCAAACAGCCAAACCACATCACTCTGTGAATTTCAAATGCTATTGCTCCAGTAAGGTGCATTGCTTTCCATTCATTCCTGTTTCCTATGTAAACATCTACCCTGTTCCTACTTCATGGCAACAGCAGCCACCTCCACCACTGAGAATCCACTGAGGATGATGAAGGTGAGCACAAATATTTTGAAGAGGAGCTGCCACCACCTTTACCCTGCCACCAGACCTTCATCCCAGAGCACTGTTCTGCTCTCAGTATGGAACCCATACATCTTGCTCTCTTGTTGTACAGGGTGGGAGAAGTCAGAGTCCACAGTGGGAGCAACCAGGCATCATCTTTGCTGGGCTAGATTCAGGCTTTTCACCCAGACTCAGAGTGTTTGGTTCACCTTTTTATTGGATTATGCTGCAGTGACATCCCAAATCAAAGGAGACTTTGTTAGTGTCCACTGAGGTGCTCAGTGACAAGAGGCATAAATTTTCATTTATTAGTGTTGCTTTAATTCTCCTCTGGTTAAGACAAGGCATTTCTTTGCATACCTTCATCTATGGCTTTGTCATATATTTCAGACTTTAAACCTCAAACAGTTATTCTGTATTTCTCAGATGAATAAGAATGAGTTGTTTCCATCCCCTGTAGACTTTTTTTTCTTTTTTTTGTGTGTGGAAAAAACATATTCCTATGATGCCAGGGGTCTGCTTAATTCTTCCTTGTTCCCCACAGGCTTAAGCTTTGGCAGAGGCCAAGAGTCTGCATGTGGAAGAGTTGGTGGCACAGTGGACCATTAGAAACTTCTGAGGATAGCACAATAAAGATGAGCGCTGATGCAGTGGGGGGTTGGGACAATCTTTATACATTCCAGCAGAGGCTCTGAGCCTTCAAGCACAGCCACTGTGAGCAGGTACTTCCTGTAGAAGTATTTCCTAGGAAACACAATGGCCACTTGTGAGCCAGGCCTACCCTAACACAGTGGAAGAAAGCCAGGCAGGAGGGCTATCTGGGTGGAGCATGGCAAGGGGTGGTAAGGGGGTGAGGAGCTGTGGATGTGACCACTGAGGCTGCGTAGGGTGGGAAGCTTTTCCACTTGTGACTTCACCTGGATTGCATGCCAGCCTCCGTGTACAATGTTATCACTGCAAGCCAGCACATGGTTAGGATGGGGGCTCACACAGTCAGAACCCAGGAGATTTTTTTTCCAGTCCTTACAGTTTTTGTCTTTGATGGCCATGACCCTATTCCTTGGCTTTGTTTCCAGTGGTACCTGGATTGCCTCTGCTCACGGATGACCTGTGCTGGCAAGGTGGATATCTAGTTGTGGGGAGTAAAAATGAAGGGTTTCGTCAGGAACTGAAGTTAGGATCTCTGCTCAGTCCCACCCCTCTCTGGCAATCTGTGCTGTTCTTGGCTGTTTCCTTATCTAGGGCTTATTGCTGTGCAAAACAGCTGAGTTAATGACTTAAAAAGAACACTTGGTCCCTGCTGCATGAAGACTTTGCTTCTTGGAAAGAAATCCTTACCAAGAAGCCTGTTCCCCTTTCTGTAACAGACACACAGCTGTTGAAACCATGAATACTCTCGGATAAAAGCAGCCCTTCTGGGGCTCAGACCCAGTCTGTGGCATCCATGGGTCAGGGATGTATGGTCTGCATACAGCCATCTTTACTTTTGTCACTGTTAAATATCTTGCCTAAGAGGGAGAGTCAGACCTGGATCATCAGAAGCACTTGGTGTTTTCACAGGTCTCCTTCCATGACAGTCAGTGGAAGTTTTATCTTCTCTCTTAGAGACCCAGGCTAGATTAAATATTGCCTCTAGAAGGCCCAGTCTCAGCCTGTCCTCTTCTCTGCATTAGAAGAAAGCCTTCATTATTTATTTGTTCCACAAATAAGACTTCTATTTCCCCTTGCTTGCCGTTTCATCCAGGCAAGCCCAGGCATCCTTTCTTGAAAAGAAGAAATGAATATATTTTCCTTAATTCCTTGGCAGCTTTTGCTTTTCCCAGAACAGATGTTTTCTAGGACAGTTCCAGGTTTCTGTGCTTTGGCAGGATAGGCAATATATTTAAAGAGTGTAACAGCACTGGACTTATTTGCAGGAAATGAAGTGGCTCCAACATTTGACACCTGAGACTCATCAGTGACTAAAGTCTGGCATCAGGGAGACCTATTAATGTGAGTGTCAATTTCCAGCTAAATTAAAAGCCACTTGTAGGACAGTCACTTGGCTTTTAACAGGCGTGATAATGTATGTGGCAAATAAGCAGCTGAGAGAATTTGTATTTTGGGGGGATCTGTCTGGGTACATGATTGATGGCTGGTTGTTCTTAAGTCTTTGTAGATACACTGACCACCTGCCAGGATTGGTGTTTGTAGTCTGATAAATAGAGTTGGAACAGCACAGTAGGAAGCAGAAGGTTGCTGGTAGCCTCATGCTGGACAGGTACAAGTCTCCTACATGCAGCTCAGTTGTTGATGCATGACACCCTTTGATACAAACACACATGTACTTTGTGAGGCATCATCTCTTTGGAGCTTCAAGAAGTCAAGTCATCTGTGAGCTGTCCTTTGGCACATGGTTTATGCTCTGGAAATGTATTTATTGCTTTGTTTTCTTCTGAATGTTTTTTGTTATTCTCATTCTGCTTTGCTAATTCTGGTCTTCTCACTTCCCGTTTGTGTCTCACGCAGTCCTGCTTGTGTCCTTCAAACTGTTTCCTTTATATGGATAGCAAAAATAGGTGATACCTTTCTATGACTAAGAGAGGAGACATTGCTCATGGATGGGACCAGCTTCTGAAATGCATGAGTGAGAATCCCCAGGATGATTCTGCACATTACCACCCATGACACTGCTTTCTCGGCTACCTCACAAATCATAAATTATTTTTTTGGAGCTGGACATGAGAGGAACAGATTTAAGACTTTAACATTACATACTAGCAGTCCACTTGTAGATCTAAGATCTCACATGATTAGTACAAGATGAGAAGACAGTTTTGGCAGGTACCTTCCTCAATCTGGCAGATAGTCATTAAAGCAAACTGACTTTTGAACCAGAAAATAAGCACTCTTTTATTAATTTGCTGAGTTAGGAATCACGTAGAAGATGTAATGGAGAGATTTTGACAGCAGAGGACTGTGATGAAAATGGAGAATACACCAAGCAGAACTGAGATGATACTGGTACACACCTTGCCTTTATGTGTACATCCAAGGGTCACGTTATTCCTGTCAAGAGCAGTGTTGCACTGTGAGCTTGTATGCAGGTCCTCAGCTGTCCCAGTCTCAGAGTTCTCCACAAAGTCACTGCTTCCCTGGACAAAGTTCCCTGTGGCAGAGCTACAGCTGGTCTCCTTGTGGATGTGCAAGGCATGACCTTCCTTGTGCTAAAGCAAACCCTTCCTGTGTTTGCACAACTCACTGTGCCATCAAGGCTTCTCTAGATCAGTTCCCTTTTTCATGATTCATCTCTTCCTTGGACTAAGTAACATTTGCAAAATGTTTGGTGTTTTCTTCCAGGTTATTGAATAAAAACATGGTAATGCCAAACACCCTCCAGGATCTTGGTACAAATATGTTATAAACAAAGCAATCACTTCCAGTTCTCAGTTGTATTTTGGGACCAGTCTGATAAGTCATTTATAGTCTGTTTAATGACTGCTATCTTACTTTTATGTCAAGTAAGTTCTTTCATCAAAATGCCATGTGATATAAGGGAAACTGCCTTCCAGGCTCTTAAGCATATTGTACCAGCTTTGTTATATTTAACAACTGTACATGCAGTTTCCTCAGAAAAAAAGTATTAACACAGTTCAATTTGGTGAATTTTCTATAAAACCATGTTGATTACCCCTATTTGTATTTCCCTTCTTTTATTCTTTACGTGTTAGCCACTTCGTTCTTTAGTTCAGGTCTCAGATCACAGCTCTGTAGTTACATGTGAATAATTACAATTATATGATAATGATAAAATAATTATGCCCTTTTACATAGTCTATACAAAACGCCAGACTGGGTTTTCTGCTGCTGCTCCAGGACTTACTCATTGCACCAAGAACCACAGAAAATCAACCTAAATAGTGCAGAGACATTCTGTGCAGCATATTTAAAAAAAAAAAAAAAAAAAGTTTCAGTCCAAGGTATCCTGTCTTGCTGATTTAAAATGCCTGATTTTAGTAGGTGGTATTAAATTCCTGTGAGAATACTACAAGAACAGACATGTCATCAGCAATGTCTTCATCATCTGCTTGCTTTTTCCCAGCAGCAGGATAGAAGTATTTATTGATTTAAGTTTTCTTGTCTGCATTATTATTGAATAGTCTAACATTTCCATCTGATAATGGATCGATACCATGATTGAGACTCATTTTGTTCTTAGCTTACTTTAAAAAAATAGCTTTTTCAGTCTTTATTTTCCCTTATTTTCCCTTTCACTTCCATAATAATTTTTTTTGTAATTTCTATCTTCTACTTTATATTCAACTTTTCTTTTACTACTTGTTATATATGTTTTACACACTTCAAGTATATACTTTAAAAGTATATAAAGTATATACTTCTTTTATACTTTAGGCACATACTTTACACCCCCATTTCTATTTTAAATCTGGTTGTGAGTTTTTAGTTACATTATTCTTTCATTCTTTCTTTACTGGGGAGTTGTGTAGTTTTGGTGCCTAGTAAAAAATTTTAAATAGCTCTCAATCATTGTTTATGTATTTTTTATTTAAATATTTTCTTTGTAATGGTTTAGACCAGAATTCTACTCAGTGCTGAGAAAGAGAACTTTTGAAAGCATTGTGCTTTTCAAAGAACTGCATTACCACTTTGGACCTTCTCATGCTTTTATATAACTGTGCAGGTAACTGGGAATCAGGAAACCTGCTACTGGCCTCTCACTTCTGCTATGACTTCACCCATCTGGGTGAGGTGAAATACAGGTTTTGTTCATTTTGGATTTCAGATTTGCAAAATGAGGAGGCTATTTAGAACATTTAAATGTCCTGAAGGCTGTTTTTGAGGCAGCAACATCAGCATGTGTTAAACTAAGCAATAAACTATGTTTATTTTTTCTTTGGTGAGGGCTCAAATAACCAGTGCCCCCATATTCCAGTATTGCTTGGTTATCTGTCACAGATCCAAATCATCAATGCTGAATATTGTTAACTGGAAAATTGTGATTCAAAATCACAAAAAAGCAAGTAGGTAATACTTTTTATTTTTACCCCACATCTGCCCACTCAGTCATTCTTAGGGCTATAGCCATTGATTTTAACATTCAATTATACAAACCATCCCAGCATCTTTTCCAATATCTTATAGCTGTGCAGGCAAAACTTTAATGAATATAAAATGGAATTGGATGCCACAATTGAATACAGCTAAAGACGATGTATTAGAATGGACTTGACTTCTACATTGTGTTTCTGTAAAAAAGGGCATGCTTTTGAAAGGAAGACTGAGGGCTGCAGCTGGATACACCCAGTGCTGGTCAGCAGAGCTGATACGCTCGCAAGACCCGCTGTCCCCTGGGCCAAAACAGGGTACCCAACATTAATATTAGAGTTCATGTCCTTGCTTAAGAGCTTCAGGGACTGGGGGGACATGGGCTACTGAAATACTTGCCTGTATTTTGCTGAGGAACTACCTGTTGTAATAGCTGTGTTCGGTATGATGGTGTTTATCAGTTGTACAAGAATGGTGCCTCATAGTGCAGGATATGTAGAAAGGTAATCCACAGTTGCTATGCCAAGGCAGTTCTTGCCACAGAAGTAGCTGCTGTAAGTTTTGTTGTGTCTGACACAGGCCTGGAGACCCCCAAAGGGTCTTAAGGGTTTTATTAAAAGGATCCTGATAATGCTTTAAACTGTATTGGTGTTAAGAGCATCATATTTTCTGAGCAGTGAAAAGACTTCAAGGGATTGAAATTTGCTGGAAATTAAGAAAAAAACCCAAACCAAATTCCTACAAACTGGAAGCCCTTCAAGCCTACCACCTAACTTTTCTTGAAGTCTGTACATGGATAATCCCTGCCTCCCTCCACCTGGCTGCTTATTAGTTTGAGGACATGTTGTTTCAGGGAATGCTGAAGACATTTGGATGGATGATTTATCTATGGACAGGTTATCTTTTTGACAAGGAAAAGAGAACTACTGGCTTAACAGCTTCCAAGTTCAATAGCCTCTTTTTCTTCTTAATAAATTGCTGAGGCATGAGAGGCTTCCGTTCCTTGCTGGCATCTTTTACACCGTGCCCAAAGAAACAATCATATCAGGCTCAGGAAGGCAAATGACTGAAAGGGCAGGGAAACAGGAACCGTCCCCACGGATGTCCTCCCCAGAGAGGCTGGGAACATGTTCTGCTGTGGGAAATGGGAAGCTGAGGTCAGCTGAGGTCAGCCAAAGTGCACGGCAGGTATGCGCATCTCTCGGGACTGGCAGAAGAGATAATGGCTGCTATGGCATCCCTATCACTCCCCTCCCTGCCCTGCTTATGAGCTCTCCTGGGCCACCTCCACACCTCATATGAACAGTGCACCTCCACTGCATCATTCCACACGGTGTGGAAATGAAGGCAGGGAGATAAAGGGGAAGAGTGGGTGGTGACAATGCTCCTGAGAGCCCTGAGCCTACTACTCAGCAAGGCAGGCCTTGGTGATGTCCGAAGAGACCAGAAGAAAGGAGTAAGGAATGAGCCCACATCAGAAACTGGAAGGCAACAAATCTCATGGACAGTGAGATAATATGGGAGGTTTACAACACACTCACTGGTTTAGATCTTTCAGAAGCTTTGCCCTTCCCAGCTCCATGTTCCTGAGGTTGTTAAGAGGTTGTACAAAAAGTCTTGATAAAACAAATATAAAGAGATGTCACCAAGAGGCTGGGGGATATTATTAGCCCCTCTTTTCCTGGTAGGTCTGGAGCAATTAATTTTTACCAGAAGTATTATCAGGACCTTGTCACTGCTTTCCCTGGATCCATTTAACATAGTCCAGATGGCTGTAAGTAATACGCTCCCTAACTGGTCTGATACCTCACAACTCCCAACAGTAATTAATCCATTTCTCTGAGGACGATTTCAGTTGTGGTGGAAGGGCCATAATCTAGAATATATACAGAGACAAAGTTGAGTCTATGGACCACCTAAGTATGCATCATGCCTGTTTACTCAGATCTTCTAAGTGATGTCCTACAGCTGACATTCTCTACCTCCATATGGGACCAGGCAACAAGTTCTAGGCAAGGGACAGAGAAATGGACAGGTAAGAGAAGGGTATGTGGGGACCTGGGAAAGGCATTTTGTATATGATGGCTCCATAAAGCATGTACTACACCTTGCCTGCAAGGTTAGAGCCCTTTCCCAGTGCATCTCTTCAGAAATAGCATCTGCACTGGCATGAGGACTTAGAATTTCTAACCGGGACACTCTTGTAAAGGTTTGTGTTTCTAGAAATAGCCCAGTCAAGTTTTAAGTGAAATCGTGCAGACCCATGAAATCATATGTTTACAAGGGTATTCTTCTCTTCTTATCCCTATCTGTGCTGCTACTGCAGTACTATATCACCTATTTGACATGTAATAATTCACCTCCTCTGCTTTACATATTCTTTGTAACTTCAGTGAAGTTTTTATTGTGAACCCAGCTGTTAATAACGGGAGAATCATGCAGGTTAGCTGCTGTATATGAGACATTTCTTGCTGGAAAAGGGAAGCATGTTCAAGTGAAAATAGAAATTATACTATCAAAAAGAGTGACTTGGCAAAGTTTGCACTCTTTCTATAGATAAAATCAACGATGAGGTGCTGGAGCATATCCAAAGAAGTACAAGGAATCTGGTGAAGGGTCTAGAGCACAAGTCTTACAAGGAGGCTGAAGGGAGACCTTATCAATCTCTTCAACCACCTGAATGGAGGTTGTAGTGAGGAGGGTGTTGGTGTCTTCTTCCAAGTAGCAAGAAATAGGACAAGGGGAAATAGTCTCAAGTTGTTCTAGGGGAAGTTTAGGTTGGATATGAGAAATTTCATCACTGAAAAGGTTGCCAGGCACTGGAACAGGCTCCCCAGGGAAATGGTTGACTCACCATCCCTGGAGGTATTTAAATGATGTGCACATGTGGTGCTCAGGGATATGGTTTAAGTGGTGGACTTGGCAGTGTTAGGTTACTGGTTGGACTTGATGTTGTTAGAGGTATATTCCAACCAAAATGACTCTAGAAGTGATCTTCACATCAGTTTAGCTCCATTTATTTAACAATTGTAAAAGTACTATGAAAAATTGCATTCACAATAGGTATAACCTATATATGTATAACTGCAGCTTCCCTGTGTTTGCTTTGCCCTAGGTTTTTATCTGAGAAAAAAGGGCTTAGGGAAGGAAGGGAGAGGCAAGGGAAAGGTAAGGTTTAGATACAGCACCACCGACACGCTGTGCCTTCTCCTTTCTCATTCCTGGCAGCATCTCTCGGGCTCCCTCGCCGCTGGGTAGAGCATGAATGAGAAAACACCGCCCACTGGTGGCTTAGGCTGTAGGAGCCGGAGGGACCGCTTGGCAGAGGCTTGCTCCGTGTTCCTGCTTCGCTGATGCTATCCCAGCAATTGTACTGGGACCGAAATAGGTGGCTCTTAGTCCTCCTCCTCTCAGATAAAATCAGCATCCCTGGCAGCGCTGAGCTGAGCGAGAAAAGGAGTTCTTAGTTGGAAGGGTCATGGGTTTTTTGCACCCTGTTTTTCATATTCTAGTGTCAACGTCCAGATGAAACATTAATTAAGCTGTGGCATTTAATCTTAGTTACTACAGTAAGAGAACAAATCGGTTGAAAGGTGGTTATGGTGAGCAAAAATCTCTAAATCCACAGCACGTTCAGAGCCATCTCTGAAGTCATAGCACATAGCAGGGACCCTCCTCGGTCTTCCCTGAGGACAGGCCTCCTCACTGGGCAGTGTGGAGATACCTCTGGTAGCCTGGGGTGGGCCAGCACCAGCATGGGAGGCAGCATAGCACCACTGTGCTTCATGCTGCCCCAACTAATTAGCCCCACTCCAGAGGAGATAATTAACTCAAGTGGAAAGCTTTGCTGACACGGCCGACGTGCTCCCAGACCCCAGCTGGTATCTCCCCAGCTCAGCATTGAAACTGGGTGGTGTAGACAACCTGGCATGTTCAGCCTGAGCTTTCAGCGTTGGTGGGAAGATACCTTTTTTTTTTTAAAAGAAAAACCCAAAGCCTGAAAGCATTTCTTTGAAATTGCTCTGAAATTGCTGAAATTTAGCTCCTCTGAGATTGCTCAAGGTGTTTAGCTCTACAGTTTTATGTAGGGCCAAAGGCCTCTGAAAGCTGCCCTCTACCCCTGATACTTTCCTGTTCACGAGGTAAGATCATCCTTAACAGATGTTTGTTTACCTCTTCATAAAAACCTCCTGTGATTCTACAGCCTCCCCAAGCAGTGTGCTGCAGTGCTTTGCTATTCTTTCCATTGCAAAATGTTTTCCTAATGTTTAGCTATATCATTTTTATTGCAAATTAAGCTGATTATTTCTTCTCCTACTTCTGGTGAATGTAGAGGACAACTGCTTAGTCTCTCCACCCATTATAATAAATGTTTATGTGCTGGAAGGCTGTTATCATGCCTCCCCTCCTGTTCTTTTTTCCTAGAGAAAACGAACTCGGTTATTTTATCCATTCCTTATAAGTCATGTTTTTTCACATCTCTTATCATTTTGTTGTTCTTTTTTGGACTCTCTCCAATTTGTCTTCATCTCCTGTGAAATGTAGTGCCTGGAACTGGACACACCGCTCCTGCTGGGAGCTCAGCAGTACTGAGTAGATGCACAGAATAATTGCTTCCTCTGCCTTATACACAAAACTCCCCTGAAAGCATCTCAGAACAAGATTGGTCTTTTTCTGTGGGAATGCCACTTAACAGACTCCTATTCTGCCCCATTCTAGCTCTGAGTTTGCTGCACGGCTGCTGAAACAGTTCTGATCAAGTTTGGACCAGCGCATTTGTCACCTTCCCTGAATGCTATCTTGGTGCAGTCACCTCTGCAGAGGGCAGCTCAGCTCTCCAGTGTCTCACTTTCCTCTCAAATTTGATTGCTCCAGCCCCCCTGCCTTCAGAAGGGACTGCCACCCCCCGCCCCCAGGCCAGCTGTCATCCTTTTGGTTTTGTCCTCTAGTCTGTTGTCCAAACCATACGAGGCAATACTGAGCAACCCTGAAGGCAGAACTTCAGCAACATGATCTTCCCAGCTGGAAAAGTGAAGCCCTGACAATTACCCTTGATTATGGTACTTCAACTTGTCTAGCCTCTGCACAGTGACTTAACTTGCTGCTCCAGGCACCTAGTATCTAGGTATTTTCTAAATGCTCACTAAAGTTAATGTTAAAGTTATCTCTACCATTTCCTCCTCATCTACCAGACCTGTTATTCTAAGAAGGAAAATTTCCTGGTTTGACAGGATTTGTTCTTCAAAATTCCCTTCTGTTTTTTTCTTATCACCTTATTGTCCTTTAACTACTTATAAATCGATTGTTTCATAATTGGTTCCAGTATTTCTCTAGGTATCACTGTTAAGCTGACTGGCCTGTAATTCCCCAGGTCCTCCTATAACAGTTATTTTCAGAGATGAACTGCATTAAAGTTAAATAGATATTGAAAGACATTCCACTTTGCCCTGCTTATCTTTATTAATTGTCTACTTTTGCTCCATCCCTTAAATTAAAAAAAAACCAAAACATTTCCCATATGTATTTATTCTCCACTTGAGGCTCAGCACAGTCCAACCCTGCCTTCACCTCTTCTCCCTTGTTCTTGCCCAAACCTTCCTATTACTTACATACTTCCTCAGTTTCCATCCTTCTTGATGCTATCTTTCTCACTCTCTTTTCTTAATGGGTTGTTTGCAGTTCTCTGGCAAAATATATTCTTCAGCAATTTATATCTCCCAGTGCCTGGAAGGCTCTGACAGTCCTGGAAAAATCTCAGAGCTCTTCCTTTCAAATGTGGATGGAGAGTAACATTTACCAGTCGTGTGGGGACATAGTAAGTTCTACCTAAACACTTGCCCAGGGCTAGCTACATCTAAATGATTTCTGAATCTGGTGGTTGGCAGAGAGAAGCTGAAATCTGGGAGATGGATCCTAGTGACCAGACTGATAGATTGATTTGGCTCTAGGATGGCCAAAGACGTGTTACAAGACAGCAGGTGTCTGCTAAGTCAGGTAGCATCCAGCAGACAAGAGTGTAGAGTAAAGCTTCTAGCTTCTTGCAGGGAGGCTGAATAGCTCTAATGCTCAGCTTCAGCCATGAGCAAAGGTTTGTGTGTTCAGCAGAAGAACAGGAAGCATGTGCCACTTTCTAGCTAAGCAGATCAGGAGAAGATAACTTTGTTTGAGGGAGGGGTATCGTTATCCAGGGTTGCACACTATATAATTGCACAATTTGCTATCATGCATGAACAGAGCCGTTCAATAGCATGCCCCTGCCTTGTCCTGACATCATGTCTGTGTTGGAAATCCGTGTGGAATGAAAAATCCCACATTCCACAAGTGACCTCGTAGTCTCTGAGCAAAAGGCTGGGTTGCAGCGGAGACTTCACAGTCTCAGTGGTGCCAGACACTGGAGCTCAGTCACCAGCCTCAAAGCACCTAAGGGTTGAGAAGTCAGCAATGAAGCAAACTTCTTTCCAAAGAAAGTAACATTTTAAAAGTGCAGGAGATGGTTATGGTTCTTTGAAGGCAAGCAAAATTTCAAGGGTAAGAAAAAGTCACTGGTGAAGAACAATGTTACTCTCATTAGCTGTTACTATTTCTAGAAGTGTTTTTTGGACATGGAAGTACGGCATTTCTGCAGGCTGCCTAATGACAGGATAAATGCTGGGCCAGGTATGCAGGTTGGAAGTGTTGGCCATTATCAGTCTGTCACCCTCAGTGTTGCTGTTCTTTTGCAGACTTGGTGGATGTCACGTGAAGTCCAATCTCCTAGACCTGTGGTTTTATGGTCTTTACTCCTTTCTTTTAGAGCCATTGCTTTCATATTACAAAGGCAACCTTACCTTCCAGCATTACCCTGATGCCTGAGAGAATCTAGTGCCCTTCATGCTCTTCTGCTGTGCTCTCTCCACTTCATTCCCATCTCAACCATTTCCCTCGGTAGCCCCAGTCCAAGAGGAATTACTCATTGGCCATCTTCATCTTCATTTAAGCCATTTTCTGCAGGAGGAGGAACTAGTGAGCTGGAGAATCTGGCCCAGAGTTCATTGGCATCTTTCTAGAAGGCATCCAGGACTGTGTGGTTTTCCCCAAACCAGGAATGTCCAGCAAACTCATTTTGCCCCATATTAAAGGCTCTGCACAATAACAATAGGAAAGAAAGTCACCCATATCATTTAGATGAAGGTAACATATACCAAATGATCAATGACTTCAATATGATTTCTGCATCAGCTGCATCTTGCAGGCTATTCTGCAACTTGCCAATGTTTGATATTTGGATAGCGTTCACAAATAGCAGATACAAGGTTAATGGGATATGTCTCTGACAGTAGCTGGATGTAATCTAGAGATGGACCACAGCCATGTAGTTACATACCAGATTTGTTTTTTTGCTCATTATATTACAGAGATAAGGCTCAGAAAGAGATATGGACATTCTGGCAGAGCTGAGTTTTCCAAAAAGACAGTTTCATTCTGAAAAGGGATGGGCAGTTCACCATCTGAAACATCTGGCCTCTGTGATGTACCAGCTTGCAGGCTCTCTTCGCAGGTGTTAGCTGCTGGTGACATCAGTCCTCCCTCTCTTACTGCTTTCCAGAGAAGGGATGAGGGTGCCAGTGATCACCAGTCACATGTGTATTAATTCTAGTTTATCTCAGTAGCACATAGCAAAACAAAGCAACAAAGGTATTCCTTCCCCTTCCTTACTGTCTTTATTCCTCTTGTTGATCACAGAATCATAGAAAGTTAGGGGTTGAAAGGCACCTCCAAAGATCATCAAGTCCAACCCCCCTGCCAGAGCAGGGTCACCTACAGCAGGTCACACAGGATCACATCCAGGTGGGCTTTGGAAATCTCCAGAGAAGGAGACTCCATAATCTCCCTGGGCAGCCTGTGCCAGTGCCCTGTCACCCTCACAGTAAAAAAATTTCTCCTCGTGTTTATATGGAACTTCCTAGGCTCAAGCTTATATCCGTTGCCTCTTGTCCTTTGATTTGGCATAACTGAGAAAAGCCTGGCACCATCCTCCTGGCTCTCTCCCTTTATGCATTTACAAAACTTGATGAGGTCACACCTCATTCTCCTCTTCTCCAAGCTGAAGAGACCCAGCTCCCTCAGCCTTTCCCCATAAGGGAGATGTTCCACTCCCTTCATCATCTTGGTCACTCTGTGCTGGACTCTTTCAAGCAGTTCCCTGTCCTTCTGGAGCTGAGGGGCCCAGAACTGGACACAATATTCCACATGTAGCCTCACCAGGGCAGAGTAGAGGGGGAGAAGAACCTCTCTCAACCTACCAGCCCCCCCCTTCTAATGCACCCCAGGATGCCATTGGCCCTCTGGGCCACAAGGGCACATTGTTGGCTCATGGTCATCCTTCCTTCCATCCACCAGCACCCCCAGGTTCCTTTCCTCTATGCTGCTCTCCAACAGCTCAGTCCCCAACTTATGCTGGTACCTGGGGTTGTTCCTACCCAGATGCAAGACACTACACTTGCTCTTGATATAATTAATCAATTTTTTTCCCTGCCCAACTCTCCAGTCTGTCCAGGTCCCCCTGAATGGCAGCACAGCCTTCTGGGGTGTCAGCCACTCCTCCCAGCTTTGTGTCATCAGCAAACTTGCTGAGAAGACACTGTCTCATCATCAAAGTCATTGATAAAGATGTTGAACTGGACCCAGCACTGCTCCTTGGGGACTCCACTAGTCACAGGGCTCCAGCTGGACTCTGCACCGTTGATCACCACTCTTTGGGTTCTCTTGTGTAGTCAGTTCTTAATCTATCTCACTGCAGATTCTTACATCCCACATTTCCTGAGCTTGCTCATGAGGATGTTTTGGGAGACTGTATCAAAAGCCTTGCTAAGTAAGGTCCAGGTAAACTACATCCACTGGTCTCCCTGCAGTAACATCAGCCAGTTCTCCCAGCATTCTTTGGTGCATCCCATCAGGGCCCATGGACTTGTGAACATGTAATCTGGATAACTGATCTCTAACCCAGTCCTCACTGACCAGGAGTGAGTCTTCCCTCCTCCATGCTTTCTCTCTTATGTCCAGGTTCTGAAGTTCACAAGGACTGGTCTTTGGAGCAAAGACTGAAGCAAGGAAGGCATTCAGGAACTCTGCCTTCCCTGCATCCTCTGTTATCACAGTTCCTGCCCCATTCAGCAGTGGGCCCACATTTCCCTATTCTTTCTTTTACTACTGATATATTTGAAGAAGCTCTTCTTGTTTCCCTTACTCTGCTAGTCTAAGTTCTAAGAGGGCTTTGGACTTTCTTTTTGCCT
Organism: Florisuga fusca; assembly: GCA_038090715.1. NCBI lineage: Eukaryota > Metazoa > Chordata > Aves > Apodiformes > Trochilidae > Florisuga > Florisuga fusca. The sequence continues at coordinate 39,142,225 of JAAWXA010000004.1, read as the reverse complement.
TCCTACATTCTCTAATAATATCCCTATAGCTCTCCCAAGGGACCAGTCCCATCTTCCATGAGCTGTGATTTTATTTCTTCCGCAGTACTTTCTTCAAAAGTTCCTTGTTGATCCACAACGGTCTCTTACCACTTCTATCCAATTTTTAAATCAAGGGAATGCACCTATCTTGGGCTTGAAGGAAGTGGCATTTAAAAACTGACCAACTCCCTTCCCTTCCAGAGTCTTTGCCCATGGGAATCCTGCAAGTAGATCCTTTAAGAGTACAAATTTAGCCCTGTAGAGTACAAAGTTAGCCTTGCAGAAGTCCAGGGTTGTAGTCCTACTTATAGCCCTTCTTCTTCCTTGTAAAATACTAACCTCCACCATGTCATGGTCATCATCACCAAGGCTATTTAAAACCTTAACCTCCCCAGCCAGACCTTCTCTATTCGCTATGTACAAGGTCCTGCAGTGCACTTCTCCTTGATGGTTCTTCTACTAGCTGCATCAGAAAGTTATAATTTGATGCACTACAAGAGCCTTTTGGACTGAATATGCCTGGCTGTGTGGGCTTTTCAACAAATATCAGGGTGATTGAAGTCACCCGTAAGTACTAAAGAGTGTGATCTAGTGGCTACAGTCAATCTAGTGGCTATCAGTCTGTGCCTTTTCTTATTCAGTTCATGTTCTTGGGACTTGTGTCTTCCCTCTGTGTGTCCACTCTCCAAGAAGACTCTTTCCATGCTGTATGTTCCACAGACTGAAAAATGTCATGTATAGGCCTCTACTACTTCACTATGAAGAGGGTGATTTATTAAGGTGCTCAGAANCTGGTGACATCAGTCCTCCCTCTCTTACTGCTTTCCAGAGAAGGGATGAGGGTGCCAGTGATCACCAGTCACATGTGTATTAATTCTAGTTTATCTCAGTAGCGCATAGCAAAACAAAGCAACAAAGGTATTCCTTCCCCTTCCTTACTGTCTTTATTCCTCTTGTTGATCACAGAATCATAGAAAGTTAGGGGTTGAAAGGCACCTCCAAAGATCATCAAGTCCAACCCCCCTGCCAGAGCAGGGTCACCTACAGCAGGTCACACAGGATCACATCCAGGTGGGCTTTGGAAATCTCCAGAGAAGGAGACTCCATAATCTCCCTGGGCAGCCTGTGCCAGTGCCCTGTCACCCTCACAGTAAAAAAATTTCTCCTTGTGTTTATGTGGAACTTCCTGGGCTCAAGCTTATATCCGTTGCCTCTTGTCCTTTGATTTGGCATAACTGAGAAGAGCCTGGCACCATCCTCCTGGCTCTCTCCCTTTATGCATTTACAAAACTTGATAAGGTCACCCCTCATTCTCCTCTTGTCCAAGCTGAAGAGACCCAGCTCCCTCAGCCTTTCCTCATAAGGGAGATGTTCCACTCCCTTCATCATCTTGGTCGCTCTGTGCTGGACTCTTTCAAGCAGTTCCCTGTCCTTCTGGAACTGAGGGGCCCAGAACTGGACACAATATTCCATATGTAGCCTCACCAGGGCAGAGTAGAGGGGGAGGAGAACCTCTCTCGTCTTACCAGCCACCCCCCTCCTAATGCACCCCAGGATGCCATTGGCCCTCTGGGCCACAAGGGCACATTGTTGGCTCATGGTCATCCTTCCATCCACCAGCACCCCCAGGTTCCTTTATGCTGCTCTCCAACAGCTCAGTCCCCAACTTATGCTGGTACCTGGGGTTGTTCCAACCCAGATGCAAGACACTACACTTGCTCTTGATGTAATTAATCAATTTTTTTCCCTGCCCAACTCTCCAGTGTGTCCAGGTCCCTCTGAATGGCAGCACAGCCTTCTGGGGTGTCAGACACTCCTCCCAGTTTTGTGTCATCAGCAAACTTGCTGAGAAGACACTCTGTCCCATCATCAGAGTCATTGATAAAGATGTTGAACTGGACCCAGCACGGCTCCTTGGGGACTCCACTAGTCACAGGGCTCCAGCTGGACTCTGCACCATTGATCACCACTCTTTGGGCTCTCTTGTGTAGTCAGTTCTTAATCCATCTCACGGCAGATTCTTACATCCCACATTTTCTGAGCTTGCTCATGAGGATGTTCTGGGAGACTGTGTCAAAAGCCTTGCTAAGTAAGGTCAAGGTAAACTACATCCACTGGTCTCCCTGCATCTACCCATTCAGTCACAACATCACAGAAGGCTATCAGATTAGTCAAGCATGATTTCCTCTTGGTAAATCCATGCTGACTACTCTTGACAACCTTCTTCTCTTCCATGTGCTTAGAGTTGACCTCCAGAACAAGCTGCTCTATCTATATTTTTCTAGGGATGGAGGTGAGGCTGACTGGTCTCTAATTGTCTGAATCTTCCTTCTTGCCCTTTTTGAAGATTGGGGTGACACTGGTTTTCCTGCAGTCCTCAGATACCTCTCCTGTTTTCCATGATCTTTCAAAAATGATGGAGAGTGGTAGGGCAGTAACATCAGCCAGTTCTCCCAGCATTCTTTGGTGCATTCCATCAGGGCCCATGGACTTGTGAACATGTAATTTGGATAACTGATCTCTAACCCAGTCCTCACTGACCAGGGGTGAGTCTTCCCTCCTCCATGCTTTCTCTCTTATGTCCAGGATCTGAAGTTCACAAGGACTGGTCTTTGGAGCAAAGACTGAAGCAAGGAAGGCATTCAGGAACTCTGCCTTCCCTGCATCCTCTGTTGTCACAGTTCCTGCCCCATCCAGCAATGGGCCCACATTTCCCTGCCCCATCCAGCAATGGGCCCACATTTCCCTATTCTTTCTTTTACTACTGATATATTTGAAGAAGCTCTTCTTGTTTCCCTTACTCTGCTAGTCTAAGTTCTAAGAGGGCTTTGGACTTTCTTTTTGCCTTCCTACATTCTCTAATAATATCCCTATAGCTCTCCCAAGGGACCAGGCCCATCTTCCATGAGCTGTGATTTTATTTCTTCCACAGTACTTTCTTCAAAAGTTCCTTGTTGATCCACAACGGTCTCACCACTTCTATCCAATTTTTAAATCAAGGGAATGCACCTATCTTGGGCTTGAAGGAAGTGGCATTTAAAAACTGACCAACTCCCTTCCCTTCCAGAGTCTTTGCCCATGGGAATCCTGCAAGTAGATCCTTAAAGAGTACAAAGTTAGCCCTGTAGAGTACAAAGTTAGCCTTGCAGAAGTCCAGGGTTGTAGTCCTACTTATAGCCCTTCTTCTTCCTTGTAAAATACTAACCTCCACCATGTCATGGTCATCATCACCAAGGCTATTTAAAACCTTAACCTCCCCAGCCAGACCTTCTCTATTCGTTATGTACAAGGTCCTGCAGTGCACTTCTCCTTGATGGTTCTTCTACTAGCTGCATCAGAAAGTTATCATTTGATGCACTACAAGAGCCTTTTGGACTGAATATGCCTGGCTGTGTGGGCTTTTCAACAAATATCAGGGTGATTGAAGTCACCTGTAAGTACTAAAGAGTGTGATCTAGTGGCTACAGTCAATCTAGTGGCTATCAGTCTGTGCCTTTTCTTATTCAGTTCATGTTCTTGGGACTTGTGTCTTCCCTCTGTGTGTCCACTCTCCAAGAAGACTCTTTCCATGCTGTATGTTCCACAGACTGAAAAATGTCATGTATAGGCCTCTACTACTTCACTATGAAGAGGGTGATTTATTAAGGTGCTCAGAATATGACCTGCACTCCAACTTCATGTATAGAGATTGATTTTTTTTTGTGTGTGTCTCCAAACTGGTCCCCTTTGCAAAATAGGGTTCTTTTCCATCTTTCACTTATCCTTTAGTTCTTTTGAAATCCAGTTTGAGAAACATAATCTCTGCCCCCAGTTGTGCTTTGGAATTAAATTAATCTTATGAGCTGTTTTGGAAGACCACTGATGAAATGATGCTTTGAACTGAAAAGGGCACAAATGCCCTGAAACACTGGTGAGAGGCCTGAAAACGTTGGTTAGATGTTACAAAATTTTCTAGGCCCTGTATTATAATATCTTATTCAAATGACAGCTTTTCTAGATAGAGCATCTCCCAGTGCCATTGTGGGGAATTAAAGTCCATGTCAAGTCTGCATAAAGAGATTGGAGATCTACTTGCTGCTTCATCACTTTATGAGCCTGATATCTGTATCACTGCTTAGCAGATCTTGCTTCAACAATCCTCTTTTTCTTCAGCGCGGAGGACCAAGAGCACATTCTGAGCAATTCATAGAGTAAGACTATAAAAATAACACTTAAAAATAAGGTTACATCCTTTGGCTTGTAATTAAAACTCACAAGGAAATTGGTTGTACTTGTGGATGTGTTATGAGGCTGTGATATTCCTCTCTTCTGCAGGCTCTCTAGCATTTTTGCAGATGGCTGAGGATGGGTGATTGTGCCTGGGGTAACATTCCTGTTTGCTGGGCTGCAGGAATTCAGCTACACTCCTTAAAAAAACAGTTTGGTTTAGACATTTTTGATGCATGTGTAGAGGCAAAAATGTATTTGGAGGAAAAATTAAGCAGAACTAAGGCACTGAAAGGTGAGGTTGTAAAACTGGTGTCTCTCAGGTTTGATTAATATTGACTGATTATCTGATTTTCTCATACTGCTTCTTTTTTGTGGCAAAGGATTTTAAAGAGCAGTTCAAAGTATATGACTATGCCAAGTACAGGTTCAGTACCTCAGAGACTGCCTGTGCTGGAAATAAGCGATGTGACTTGGCTGTCAAAGCTGAGTGTAGGGTAACAAATTAATTCAATTAGTTCTACTACCATCAGAGATGTTGGCACTCCCTTTTCACTTGTCACACCACGACACCTAAAGACTAGCGAGTGGTGACACACACAGAGCTGTGCTGAACCACAGCAGAATTGCAGAGATGCTTTGGTCCTTGCTTAACTGTGCAAACTCCCATTTCTGCATGTATTAGGTTTTCACTGCCTGTTGCCGGTTCCTCTCCCCCCTCTGCTTTTTCATGTGCAGTGGATTCTCCTCTCTGTGTCTCTGCCTCTCTTTCTCTATTTTTTTTCTCCCTATTGTTACTCACGTCATTAACTGTCACTCACTTCATAAAGCCGTCTGGCTCGGAGCTTAAATATTGCAGGGCAACTAAAACCCACCATCAGAGCCAATTCAGTCATATCTGCTCAGTCGTGCGACAAGATTGGGACTTTTAGGGTAGGGAAGAAGAGAGACAAAAGTTCACTCTTCCCTGCAGAGTGCCAAGAGAGGAGGGGGACACACTTCTTCGGTGGAACCTTTCACAGCGGCAAGTTGCTTGCTCAACATCCTTAACCTCTGGAGCCTTTCTCACTGGTAGTGTGCTCAGGTTGCAGAGTCTGCAAGTGAAGGGTGGGGATTTGAAATAAGCCCATGTGAGTTAAGAACAGGAGTCCATAGACTTAGGTGGTCTCCTGCTCTTCTCCTGGTGACAAGCAATATAAGGGGACAGATGACAGCCTAAATTTATCGCTTCCACCTTTTTTGAGGTTTGAGGGGCTGACTGCTTGCAGGTGGACGCCTAGATATTTTAGCTGGCTGTGCCAATCATCAGTCCACCTAAAATTGTTCCTTGCAATTGAACTGACTGAGCAACCTTGAATTACTTCACTTGGAGAAAACAGAGAGGATAGTCATGGCAGATTTTTGAAAACGTTGAGTAGTTTGGGAGTGATCTCTGGAAGAGCTTAGTCAAACATAGCAAGCTGCAAGCGAGGCATTTGATGGAGTTAGGCAGAAAACATTTTGTCTTCTCTTGTACCGTGAGTTTTCTGTATGATAAGGTTTATCACACCTAGAATGTTGCTCTTGTGTGCTGCAGTGGAAACATTCAACTGGTAGCTGTGGACATCAGAATGACCCACAAAGAAAGAAAGGGTTGGAGTTAACTGTGGTGCTGGGGGGACAATGTAGTTTATACTGTGTGAAGTCATGTTTTTTACTTAGTTACACATGATGAGTAACTGTTGGGTGTACTTTGCTCTGAATTTGCAGAAAGAGAATGTTTAAATCAGTTTAGATAATGTATGTAAACAGCATAATCTTCTGCTAGACTTGTTAATTTAAGTGCTGACATTAACACACTCTTTTACACAACTTTAATGACTGGGAAAGTAGCAATTTTCCTTGGTGATTAAATTAGATGTTTGCCACTTATGCATGCAAGGTGCTTGTGCAAGCTGAAGGACTGTGTTCTGTTCTTTGTTTTCTAACTGGGTATCTGGGGCTAAAATTTTACAAGGTTTGAAGGCAAGGAAAATGAGTCCATTTTGTTTTAGAAAAATGGCATCAGAAGGATTTTCGTGGCTGAGAATTTGTGAAATTCCCCAGAGCCATAGAACTCTCAATATTTTATGTGTTTGTCTATGTGTGAATATGTACACACAGCAGCTAAAATAGACTGGTATGTCTTGGTGTGTCGTAACATATGGCATTACAAATATATCCCAGTGGTATCTGGAGGAGGAGGAAGGAACTTTAGATACTCAGATTCCCATGCTGTTGACAGTATCTTCTTTTTCCCAGCACTTGTGTCTATGTGTCTCCATTTAGGAAACTATAGATGGAGGTAGTATCTAAGAGATGAACTTCTAGATCCATGTAAACAGTTATTTTATGAATTATGTTTCACGTTTCACTTGTTATAGTCCATAACTTGTTCTTTCTTCATTACTGTAATACTCTGGATTCCTCGGAGACTTGAGACTGCTGTCATGTCCTAAGCCAGCCCATCCCAAATAAGTTTACTATTTATTTCCCTCATTCATAGATTTTTCCTTGCCTAAAATAATATAGTGGAAAGTTTAGGATGCTCAGAATGAAGACCTGGCCTAGGAACAATTTATGTCACAAAAATAATGACAAATGTAATGTTTGGCTTGTATTACTTGAAAATGGAATCCTTAGCTTTCTGATAGGATATCTGCAGGTGGCTTCCAGCTCTGTGTTAGCCTGAGATAGCAGCACTGACATTTTAGAGAGAAAATAGTACTTCAGGTCCCAGTTACAGACCTTTGCATTTCTCTCCAGGTTGGTCCGTGTGGCAGCTGACTTCAGAAGCTGATGCAAATAATAGCCCAAGTAACACTGAATAATTGTATTGTATATAATGCATACTACACAGAAAACTAGTATATATGGTAGTTACAAAACTTGAGTATCGCTAACATAATAATGGTGGTGTTACTGCTATTCTTACCTAACTGAGTGATTTCTAATGCAGAATTAATATATGCAACCTGTAGAGAATTCAGGTTTGGTAAGGTGCAAGATGGGAACCGATTTGAGCTCTGTTTGACCTATGTGTGGTTTTGCTGCAGAAGAGCCTGGATGCTTGAAAGATTCACTTTCTTTTCTAACATCTGTAGCTGCATGCTGATAAATCTCTTCTGTACAGGGAGGGCAACTGTTTGTACATGTACAACATGAATTCTTTTAACTTTAGCATAATTTGTGGTCATTCTCTTTCTTTTTTTGTTTCCTTAGACAGTAAGAAATGGGTGACTGGAGTTTCTTGGGGAACATTTTAGAGCAGGTCAATGAGCAGTCCACTGTCATCGGGAGAGTTTGGCTCACAGTGCTCTTCATTTTCCGCATCCTGATCCTGGGAACAGCTGCCGAGCTAGTGTGGGGAGATGAACAGTCAGACTTTGTGTGCAACACCCAGCAACCTGGTTGTGAGAACGTCTGCTATGATGAGGCCTTCCCCATCTCCCACATCCGACTCTGGGTCCTGCAGATCATTTTTGTATCCACACCTTCACTAATGTACTTTGGGCATGCAGTGCACCATGTCCGCATGGAGGAGAAGAGGAGGGAGAGGGAGGAAGCTGAGAGGCGTCAGCAAGCTGAGGTGGACGAAGAGAAGCTGCCCCTGGCTCCAAATCAAAACAAAGGCAACAACCCTGATGGGACAAAGAAGTTTCGCCTGGAAGGTACCCTCCTTAGAACCTACATCTTCCACATAATTTTCAAAACCCTCTTTGAGGTGGGATTCATAGTGGGTCAGTACTTCCTGTATGGCTTCCGAATTCTCCCCCTTTACCGCTGTGGACGGTGGCCCTGTCCCAATCTTGTGGACTGTTTTGTCTCCAGGCCCACCGAGAAGACCATCTTTATTATGTTTATGCTGGTGGTGGCTTGCGTGTCCCTCTTTCTCAACCTGGTGGAGATCAGTCACTTGGTCCTGAAAAGGATCCGGAGGGCTCTAAAAAGACCAGCAGAGGAACAGCTGGGGGAGGTCCCAGAGAAGCCCCTGCATGCCATCACAGTCCCCTCCATCCCAAAGGCCAAAGGCTACAAGCTACTGGAAGAAGAGAAGCCGGTGTCCCACTATTTCCCTCTGACGGAAGTGGGAGTTGAGCCCAGTCCCCTTCCATCAGCCTTCAATGAGTTTGAGGAGAAGATTGGGATGGGACCACTGGAGGATCTCTCCAGGGCATTTGATGAGAGATTACCATCGTATGCACAAGCAAAGGAACCAGAAGAGGAGAAGGTAACAGCAGAAGAGGAAGAGGAACAAGAAGAGGAGCAGCTGGGACGTCAGGAAGAGCCAGGGGTGAAGAAAGTAGAGGAGGTGGTGAGCGATGAAGCAGAAGGGCCTTTGACACCTGCTGAACTCACCGCTGATATGAGACCCCTCAGCAGGCTAAGTAAAGCCAGCAGCCGGGCCAGGTCAGATGACTTGACTGTATGAAGGTGCAGGATATGGGGAGCACATGAAAAAGAAAAGGTTGAAAGAAAATGAGATAGAGAAAGAATCTAAAAGATATTTTTAAGCAAAGTGCTAAAATCGCCATTTGAATATTATTTCCTCTTGAGATTCTCAACTGGAAAGGTACTATTGTGGTAACTGTGCCTTATTTGCCCTGTATGTCCATTTGAAAAGGAACATTTTCTGTGTTTACACATGCCAGCTCACTCCTTATGGTAATATCTACAGTGTTCACATAACTGATGTCTTTAAAACTTAATGTGGCAGTGAAACCCTAATGTGAACGTATTTACTGAAAGCTTTGTGTTCCACATCTCTCTAGGAATGTGGGGAGGATCTATCTGTCCCTTCAGGCAGCAAGGGTGAAGATTTATCAACAGCTGTATTCTTTTTTTCTGTTTCCACCTTTGGCATGCTGAGCAGATCTCCCCTGTGCTGTTGGCATGGAATTGCAGTTATTTAACTCACAAAGTGAATTCTGTGCTTAGCATCACCCTGCTAAAATACCAAGCACTATTTCCCTTCTCTATTCAGAACATAAAGGCCAAAGTGTCCCCAATTTCCTGTGAAGGCGAATCTGAACTAGGTAAAAAATACTTACCCTTGGTCAAAAATATTTCTGCTCTTCAAGTGCCATTGACAGTGGGCATGGCTAACAGTAGCCCTCTACTAGGATTTAGCAGATGCCCACAGATGGAGTGTTTGTTCCAAAAGAGACACCCTGCCCTGTGCCTGAAAGCACTGAAAAGAATAAATTCAAGTGCTGTTTTTTACTTTTAGTCTTTTGACTTAAAGATCCGAAACTCGGTTTAGCGAAGCAAGCTTGGGAAGTCTTCTGTGAAAAGAGGCAACAGCTTCAGCCTCTAGAGCACAAATCCAAACACAAGCCTTCATGGCATGATCCTGACATGTGCTCAGTTCCTGGAGCTCCCAGACTTCCAGGCACTCAGCCAATCTCGGGTATAGAGTCCTGAAGGCACCTGTGAATGTAAACTGGGGGCCTGAGTAACTATGTGACTATTTAAATTTTGAAATACAAAACTTGTCACTCAGGTTTGAAAAGTCTGATATGAGAATAGTCTTTTGACATCCTTTGTTTTTAATTTGACAGATGGGAGCCATCCAGGGGTCTACTTCTCTATTAAATGCCAAAGTCTCAAGTAAAACAAAGCCTTTCCAAAGATGATTTAGACCTTTTGTGCCAAGAGGTCTCAGAGCTTCAGCGAAACCTTTTTTATTCCAAAGGGCAGAAAAGCATGTGCTTGCAAATGTTTAAATGTCTATGGATTTCTAATTTTAGGACTACAACAGCACCTTTCGGCTGGCATAGTGCAGCAATGTGTCCAAAAGCTTCAGGTTAACATCTGTGTCCCCCCAGAACTGAGCCTCATGCCAGAAAAGTGCAGGTATGCATTCTCATCTGCTCTGCTCTGCAAACCTCAGACCCTGCCAGCTCAACAAATTCTTTCTGCTGGGCTGCAGCCCATCTCATTGTTCCCAGGGCAGGCTCTAATCCAGGTCAGGAAAAAAAGGTCTTTGGCATAATGCATCAAACTCATCCTGCCATTAGCTAGAAAAGACCTCCTGTGTTCCGCTATTGTAGCAGGGCTGACTCCAAGCCCATTGAAGTCAAATGGGTGTCTGAAAGAGCTCCGGGTAGGCTTAGGCTCACTCCTCCAGTCCTGCTGCCCTGTGTCCCAGCACAGGCAGCCCCCGGTACAGTCAGTGCTGTCACTAACCTGTTCGGCCGAGTTCCTCTGCCTTGTTAGGCACCTGCTGCCCTATACGAGCACAAAGGTGGCTGGGCTTCACTGCTGAGTGAAGTAAGCTGTACATATGTAGAAAGTTTGTAGGTTGTATTTGGATTCTTTTTTTTTTTTTTTTTTTTTTTTTTCTTTCCCTTCTGTTTTTTTTTTGTTTGTTTGTTTTTACACAATTAATCCTTTTGCTCCTCTCGGGCCTGTGTATTTTCCCAAGCTTTGCAGCCTGAGGTTAAAATCTTTGCTCCCTGGGCAAAGGGTGTTTTTTAGGTTGCCTTTCCTTGTAAGGAGTATTGGAAGGCACCTCCTCAGTTCTGAGAAGGAATATAACAAAAAAACACACGTGAAGGAACATGCAGAGAGAGAATCTGGACCCCACCATTTATCCACTCTCTCAATACAGAAACAGAAGAACAGTTAACACCAATGAAAGGCAACTGAGGAAGGAGAATATTTTTCAGCAGAAAAAGAGGCTACCGTGCCCAATTCAAAATACTAGAATTCAAGCAAGGGCAAAGATTTAGATGAACAGCAAAATCACATCACTTCTACTAGATTAAATCTATTACTTTTTATTTTCTTCAAAGAAAGATATGAGCATTTTAATGGGTCTAAGTAGTATAAACCAGCCCACTTGTTGAAGAGGGGTGGAAATTTCCTGTAGGTAAAACCCAAAACCCTTTAATTGTTCAGCTTGAGGTATCTTCTGCCTCCTTCAGAGCATCTGGCCCTTCCAGATACCCATATACTGGACTAGATGAATCAGTCCTACCCTTGTTTATTTCTAATTACTTGACAAGTCCTTTTACATACCAGGTATTTTAGTAACCATCCCTGTTCCTGATCTCTGATGTGCACACCTGCATTAGATCACTGGACTACTTAAAGATGAGTGCTTATATGTCAGAGGTATACGGTTCCCTATACGGCTGTCAGGTAGTCCAGTCTTTACTCATCAGATGTTGAGTATGTCATTCTTTTTCACTGGATTGCCTCAGAAAAATGCACTGCATGCAACATACTCAATGGACATTCTGTAGTTCTTTCACAGCTGCCACTGGAAAGCTCCTTTCTTCCTTCAGGTCACGACAGCACAATGAAACCAGATAGCCTTTTTCTCCAGCATCCAGCCAACTGCTTCTTCATTTTATATTTTTCAAGCCAGTTTTCAAGGACCCTGCCAGGCTGCTAGTGAATCTGTAGCCACCAAGTATGAGCCATGGCATCAAGACAGTGCTTCTCAGCAAACTGGGCAGGGAGCTAACAGTCCAGTCCTCTGGCATTCAGCCTCATCTCAGCAATGAAATCACTGTGGGACTGTCAGCAAGTCATTCTTCCTTCTTGTACAACTGGGAATCATTTTCTACCTCACAAAGATGATGTGAGGCTCGATATACGGTGTTAGTAATAGAACAGGAGGTCCTCGGATGGAAGGCCCTACAGATGAGCAAAGGTTTACTGCTATTGATGGATGTGATAGCATGTAAATGTGTTTTATTCCCTCTCAGTGAGACACATTCAATCATTTATTCAAGAAACTCCTACTGAAGCTGCAGAACAGCCTCAGAGCTGTGGCTTAGTATATAATTCTATTTGAAAAATAATTAAGCAAAACGTAGATATCTATGTAAAGAACAGGAAGAAAGTTACTGGACAATTAGAATCATGCCTGGATCATTTAAAGGTGTGTGAACCCCTTAGCTCCCTATGCAAATAAATTTCTAATGGATCACATGGCTCTCTGCAAGGAGCATAAGACAAGTGCCAAAATCACCAAAGGAGATGAAAGTAGAAGAGAAAGGTAGTGTGTTAGCTTACAATAGCATGTGGGAGTTGGTGTTCTCTAGTGTCTAGAGCAGTGGACCTAGGATAATAATCTTAGATTTATTTCCAGCTCTGCTTCTGACTTGCTGTGATAATCACTTTACCTCTCAATGCCTGTTTTCTCCACCTGTAAAACAGGTGTAAGAATTTCCACCTACCTCACAGGGATGTTGTGAGGCTTCCTTAATTCTGTTTGTAAAGTAAGTAGAAATGAACTGATGAAAATCACTGCTGAAATGCATGGCATCCTTGTTATTTCCTGACAGAACTGCTAACTTGGTTAATATATGACTCCTTGAAGAGAAAAGCAGTAGTTTGAAAATGTGAATACTGCATTGCACTGGTGTCAACACAGATGTGGATTTGCCATGAGTGAAAAAGACTCCATTCATGTCTCACCTTAGCCTTGGCCTGCCTGTATGAAGCAGCAGTGACAGTGAAGTTATATGGACCCCTCCTGTCCATTCCTAGCACCCATTCTGGGGCAGCATTTATATTTCAATAAGACAGTTCGTGCAGGGGGGGTGCAGACTGATGTTGCTGGGCTTCTGTTTTGAACCACACAATGCCAATTGCAAGTAAATTTTCCAGTATTTCCATGGAAGAGTTTACAGTTGCTTATGACACACATAAAAAAAGGCACCTTTCATAAACACAAACCCACAAGTTATCATGTTACACTGATTCTTTCCTCTAAGTGAGATAGATACCAACCATCTCTCAGCACTGGAACACAACGAGGTACAGATGCCTCTCTCTGTAGGAGGGGAGAGATTTAGGGGGCTCTCTACTCTGTGGGCAGAGCAGTGTGGGCATGATATCTACTTACTGAGGGGGAAAGTCCAGTCTCTCTTCCCATTCAGTAACTCCCTGACTGTGCACTTTTATATTTAAAGAGCAGCTGTGTCACACAATGCTGAAAAATTGGCAGTTTGCTGTTTTGTATGGAACGTGGCTTTTCAGGCTGACAACGGAAAATAATCCTAGCCTAGGCATAGTTTTGTTTAGTAAAGACAGGAACATCCATGAGAACTAGACTAAAGCCTTCCTATAAGCCCAAGGCAGTTGCAATAAAATAGCATGTGGTGCCGGATTTCCTGAGGGCCTGGGTCAGATAAATGTACCAAAATCGGGGGACTTGTCTAAGTATTGGAACAATTTTGTTTTTTCCACAAGAGAATGACACTACCATTTCTTAGGCTCTATGTGTCATACACCTTTTAAAATGTCTCAGGAAAGGCTTTTTGCCAACACCAAATGTGCTTAGACAGTTGCAGTAGTAACCATGGCAAATAAATGTGTGTTGACTTGCCAAGACGTAGCCTGGCACACAATCCTTTCCTTGCAACTCGCTTGGCACGCACCTATTTCACTAGAACACACAAGACCTGCATTTGTGTCAGCAATCCAAGTGTTTCTCTCAGCAGCTTGATGTACAAAGAGACATTGAAGGTTTGTTCAGCCTAGAGAGAAGGAGGCCTTGGAGGATATGGGAAGCCCTGACTGCTGTCCTCAGACACCTAATGGAGAGTTACAGGGAAGATGGAGACAGTCTCAACAGAGATGCACAGCAAAAGATCAGAGGCAATGATCACAAGAAGCAGCAAGGAAAAATTTGACCAAAAAAATTCAGAGAAAGGAAAATAATTGTTCAAATGGAGAGTGGTTCAGCACTAAAGAAGGTGCCCAGGGACATGGTGGTATCTCCATCCTTGGGGAATGAAGCCTGACTGCGAAAAACATGGAGCACCCTCATCTGATGCTACACTGAGCTGAAGGTTTGACCAGCTGGTCCCTTCTAGCCTAAAATATCCATGTCATGGGAGGCTGAAAGTGCAGTGCAGCCCATGTGTGGTGGAACAATGGGTGTAAGGTGCTTTCTGCCTCTCTGGGGTGTGCTGGTAGAGATTGCTTAGACTGTCCCTGCAGGCAACACAAACTAATGGGCACAACAGCAGAGGCTGATGCACAAATACAGTCAGCTGATGTTTGGTAGCTGGAAAAGCTGCTTGAGGCCTGAGCCACGTGTTGTGTAACTGGTTTGGAAAGAGCATTACAAATAAAATGAAAAAAAGAATATGCTTGTCAACTGAGAAAATCATGGAAATACAAGGGGCTTAGGTCTTTCCATCTCCCTTCAATTTCAGTGTCAAGTGCACCTTTAAATCCATCTGAAAGTGCAGAGGACTGCATTTTAATGTTCTGTCAACAGAAACTGTGTATTTTAAAGCTTGCTGATCTGGGATGAAGCAGAACTGAATAAAAACGGTGATTACAGAGCTACTGACAAAACATTTTGAAAAAAACCTACAAAGACTATTGGCCTTTGCCTTGCTAGATCTAACCTGGCACAGTCAAAGCAAAACAAGCCATTTATTGGTTTCTGAGGAGGAAAGGCTATGATTGGAAAAGTCATGGCATAGCATTCCAAAAATCTTTGAAACCAACATAGCAAGGAATTTATGGCACAACCTTAAACTGAAAAGCTGGTTCCTACGGTGCTTCCCTGAAGCCCAGAGGAGAGTTGGATTGGAGGATGATAGGGATAATGAAGCCCAGTGACTAATGAGCATACCAAAAGATCCTTGTTTACAGGCAGCTGCGGGGCAGAGGGGATGCAGGAGGGCAGCAGGGAATCCCGGGTACCAGCGCAGCATGGCTGCTGATGGGCAGGCTGCAGGCACAGGCTGAAGTGAAGGAACCCGTGAGCTCAGTGTCCAAGTACCTCCTTGTAAGGATGAAGAAAGACAACTTGAGACAGGTAGAATTGAGAACCAGAACTGGCATTGGCAAAATTTTCACCCCGCCCCGCCCCCCCATTTCTTCTAGCTCTGTATGTGAAGAATTGCTGTAGCAAAAAATATTCGGGTAAGTTTCCCAATACATCTATGTTAGTTTGAAGAAAAGTCCCACAGAACCAGAAAGGAATTAATCTGTTACCAGTGAGCATCATCCTCCAGTACTCGCCACAAGCAAATTCAAAAGAAATTCAGAATCAGAATGATGCTGAATTACTCCCAGCTTCAGAGCTCCCGTGTATGAAAACCTCTGGAGAGAAAAGAAAATGGATGGCCTGCTGCCAGCTAAGCCTATTTGTCATAAATATGCCCCATTGCACCTTCTGGAAACCTGGGCTACCCCTAAACAGATTCTTGGCCGACAAACTATATTCATTTAATATGCTTCACCTTTCTGCTTTACTTGAAAGGCTTTAGATCTCTCTACAAAACTGAACATAAAAGAGCTACATTCATACTTCAATATGCAGAAGGATAAAATATGGAACTGAGAGGAAACCTGCGAATGTACTGACCAACCCTTCTTCCCTCTGCACTGCCTCTCCTCTCTGGCCATCTATATTCTGTTTAATGAAATGATCAGCCTCTCACGACTGAGAAGTTGCCATGGTACCTGTGGAGTGCCACGCACCTTTCTCCCCACACATGCACATCAGTGGCTATCTGAGGAATAACATAGAATAAATTCCCCATTTTCTTTTTTACACTATTTATCTTCCCCCAGGGAGAAGTCCTGGGGCTAGATCAGAGGTGGTTTTTGTTTGGTTTTTTTTTTCTCAGCAGGAATTACCTTCTTCCCTATGTGTTTCTCTCAAGACTCAGGGATCAGTAATTTACAGCTAAGTAGAAGCATGTTTCAAACCTATTTATAAACATAAAGATGAGAGTTTAAAGACCTGTGACCAAATTCTGCCTTGTTTTTTAACCTTGTGTGGAAGTGATCAGAGTTGCAAAGGTGCAAATAAGACCAGAATTTGGCTTCGTATAGTTTAAAGGATTTCCTGTTAACTTCTATCTTTAAAAAACAACCAACGATTAACCTTGCCTCACAACCTGCCAGTACAGAATAAAACACCCACAAATCCCTCCAGACTCAGGAATCTCATCACTTTAGGAAAGGTCAGTTCCTAAGTAGGAGATAACAGAAAGGAAGAGCAGGAAAACCATGATCTCAGCTCTCCATTCATTAGCAGCAATACCAGAAGCTGTTAAAAAAATAAGAGGCCCCAAATGAGATACAATAATCTGCTCCTTCAGCTCACTTCCCAACGAAAGCTGCATGTTTTTTCTCTTTGCAATGCTGTAGACAAGGAGTCAAGTATCAAGATGACTGACAGCAAGACAGAAAGCCAGAGACTGTGGGACTAAGCTGGTGACTCAGCACAACAAAACATAGATTTGTTTTCCTAGTGAGTGAGATGGAATGAATAAAGGTTCCTGATTTTCAGTCAGCAGGGGCTCCATGTTTTGTTAAACTCCCAATTAACCCCCTTGATTTTCTTTTTTTTTTTCATGTATGGTATGTTATTCTACGTAGAGAGTTTGGAGTAGCAAAGGTTAGATGTGTTTTCAAGAGGAAAGAAAGACAGACATCATGTAGTTCAAGCAGGGACATGACTCTGGCATGAAGGGTTGGATGTCACAGTGACAGGCATCAGGAAATTCCCCGTCTGAACCTTTACTTCCTTCCTGACCCCACTGTACTATGGCAACACTCCAATCGCCAGGCCTGAGAGACATCCCCATCCTCCTCCTTGTCTGCAGGGAGAGGATGGAAAGGGCTCCTTGTGGGATGAGACAGACCTCCCCTTGGGTGGGGAGATGGATGGGCCTGTAGCAGTGATGTGTGCCGCTTTCCACCGCCCCACAACCTTTGCACAGGGCTGAAGGCGCCGGTGGCACCGCAGGATGCCATTTACACCTTCCTCCTTCCCTCGCCCTTCCCTCTGCGCTCAGAGCCGCGCAGCTTCCCTCCAGTTTCGACAGCAGCCGGGAAGGGCCCCCGGGTTTTCCCCCAGAGCTCCCATTCCCCAGCATGCTCCAATTCCAGGCCCAAGGGGGGGGTTATCCCGGCGGGACAGGGCAGGTGTAGGGGCGAAGCTGTGCGGGGAACCTGGGGACCACCTGACCCCCCCCAAGGGCGCATCCCCAAGCTTGGCCACGCCCACCAAAGGGGCGGAGTTTCTCCAGGCCACGCCCACCGAAGGGGCCGAGCATCCACAGCCAAGCACAAGGCGCCTCTCCCTGGCCACGCCCACCAAAGGGGCGGAGCTTCTACAACACGACAACGGCGCTTCGCTTGGTCCCGCCCACCAAAGGGGCGGAGCTTCCCCGACCACGCCCCTCCCCCTTTGAACACCCCACCCCGGCGGAGCTTCTCCTGCCCCCTCCCCTCTGCGGGGAGGGCGAAGCGTCTGGGACACGGAGGGCGCCCGGGCGCAGGCGCCGTGTAGCCGGTGGCGCCGAGGGGGCAGCAGAAGC